>VYZQ01050172.1:12622-44935 GCA_013400655.1 Mystacornis crossleyi
TCAGACTCTGTGAAGTGGTAGATCACATTTTCCCTTTGCTGAAAAGAAGCCATTCTTCAGACTTCCCTTGTTCTGACACCTACAGCCAGTTCACCTACTGGAGAGAACCTCTGCCGCCGTTTGAAACTCAGGATGTACATCCAGCCTCATCTTAACCCCGTCTCCCAATTGTTGGTCTCACCTCAAAGAATGGGTTGGCTTGTGTTTCAAGGACACCACCTGGCTTTTACTGTTGACAGTTCAGTTGGAATCTGTGAAGTTGTGAGCACTGTATTCTTTTGCTGTGAAAAAGACTTTGCAGACTTAGGAATGCTTTTTCATACTTAGTCAGGTTTCCAGACGAGAGGAATCTTGCTAGGGATAGGAGCTGCGTTTCTAGGTCCTCTCCCAGCTCCTCCAATTTTGCCTTGCACTTTCATTATATGAGGTCAATTAAAAGTGAAGTGATATTGGAGTTGCAGTTAAACACGCCGTTAAGGTTGTAAAGCAGTTCCATGTCTGTTCTGCATCGCTGAAGCCATCTTTAATCCTGTCAGAACCCCTTGCCAGTAAGGGAACTGAAGGTGCTCACCATTCCTGACATTATCTGGTGACACGCAGGCCTTGCAATCCGTATATCAAAATGCTTCTCTCTGAAGGAGTAAATGATTCTTCCCCTCTTCTCTTGCTTGACCAACAAGTGTTTGTTTAAGAGTTAATTACTGGTGTAGATCCTCAGCAGATGTAAATCAGTGTAGCTGTCAAAACCAATTGAGCTGTGTTTGATTTATTCCAACCTGTTTTGACATGGGACATTTCTGAGGAAATAAATTATGTGTAATCTAACTAGAAAGTATATGAAATAGGATGGCCAGATTCTTCCAGTCTTTCTCAGTTTGAGAAGTATCATGCTCCAAGAGTAGCTTTTTGGATCAAGGTAAATGTGCGAGTGGAAGGTCCAGGCCACTTTGGATAGTGCCCACCTTACTGAAGTGGGTGATTTTCAGTAAACACGTCTTTCACACACACAGTGTGCTGAGCTTGAAGATTTGTTACTGAGCCAAAAACAGTGAGTATTTTTCAAAATGGGATAGTTTCGTTTGAAATGTTATTTTGGTTAAAATGTGAATTTTGATGCTGGTGAATGATGCATCTCAGGCTTTTACTACATGGATTTTTTTTCTTTGTTTTGTATCATAAAGAATGGATACTTTTAGTGCAATTTACTCTCCTTTAAGGTAATGAAAACTTTTTTTTTTCTTCCTTATTTATCCAGACACAAGCTGTAGATACTGCTTTTGACAGCCTTAAGACTAAACTGTGTGCACTAAAAGCAATACCGTGGATCAGTGGATAACATTTTCCAAATGGTCTGCCTTTACACAATGTGGTACTTAAAATATGGACTCCAAGTGCCCACCTGTCAAATGATTTCAAATGTGTTGTAGTTAGGGAAAAAACTCTCTTTTTCCTTTTGAAATATATAGAAAAGTCTAATTGCTCTCTAAAACACTGAAAGTGGCGTCATGGGATTCTGTGTATGTTGTATTTCAGTATGGCTACACTGGTGGTTCACAGGCTGTGGTCTCTGCCAGCTTATGATCTGAGGCTATGTGTTTTGCAGCTGCTTTATAGTGTTTTCTCTTAGGAGTTTAATAACAGGAAGGCAGAGTGGTCCAGGAGAAATTTTAAGATATGATTATGGTTGTTTAGCACCCAGAAATTTGGAAATGGCTGCTCTGTATCACATTTCTTCTGTAACAACAAATTCTGGTTTTGCATGTCAAAAGTGGTAGCAATGTAGATAGGATGGTAACTCTCTGGTAGGGGTTTTCTAAGTTTTGCTACTGAAGACTTTATGTGGGATGTTAGTGGGCCAATTTGTTTTCTCTGTGCCTTCAGTAGTAATGAAAACAAGTGCAGTGCTTTACACAGCTGCAGTGTGCAGTGGGGAGAGCCCTCCCTAAGCTGCCTTTTCACACAATGTTGCTGCTTCAGGCAAGATGAATGTCCACTTTGGACATACCAGGATCAGACACAAAGAGGAAAAAAATGAGTGTTTGACAACCCAGACTGATTGTTTTCTCTTGAAAGTTTAAAGAAAATGCGAATATCTTTTTACTTAAAGGTGTAAGAAATATAAGTGGATTTTTTGAAAGACAATCAATGTGGATTGCAGATTGCCAAACTGAGATGGTTGCATCTCTAAATATAGCCACACTTTCCTTTAATTACCTATTAATACTTGTCATTAATGATTGAATAAATGGTGAATGTACTAGCTAGCTGCATCCTGCTTAAATTCAGTTTTGGTAAAGGCCTATTTCAATCCATTTATTTATTAAGCAAAATAAATTAAAACCAACCCTTCTCTTCAGTGAGAGACTGTCAGTTTTGTGGTTTTTATCCTTAACTGTAGTTAAAATGTATTTTCCCAAGATACTACACACAGCCACTCCCACCAGAAAAGATGGTCCCTGAAAGTTCTCCACAATTAAAGCCTGTGATATATTTATTTGTAACTTAATAAAGAGGCAATCCAGGGTTGTTTGTTGCCTTTAGTATTTAAACCCAAATGATAGCGGGAATGAGGAACTGTTTTAATTCTGTCAGATTGTGGCCATAGTGCAGCACTGATAGAGGTAACCCTGAGGTGCTGCAGAATCTGTCCGAGAGTTTTTCAAGACTTGGTTAAACAGGGTTATGGCTGACTTGATCTCGTGTTGGTAACCATCTCCTTCAAGGCTGAAGTTGGACTTCATGACCTCCAGGGGTCCCTTCTGACCAACATTTCTGTGATTCTGTGACATTCAGCGCTTCACTTCTGACTTGCTATATCCCCCTTTGTATCCAAAATTGAAATATAGCTGAACAGTATCAGGAATGCGTTTTTCTGTAACTTTTATCAAATTTACTAACAAAAAAACACTTATATGAAAATCAAGGGTTTAACCTGCTAGAAACAGCACCATGCTTTTCCAGAAAATATAAGACATTTTGATGTGGTAGCTGATTAATTTTAGCATAATATTTAAACTGCTTTGTTAATTCATGTAGAAGAAAAAGGGATGGTTTAAAGAACTGCTACTCTTTCTGTGAAAGAAAAAAATTCAACCTTGCTTGCTGGTTTTCGTTACAGAAAGAATATGTTAACATAAGTATGCAGATGCATTAAATCACAGTATATTCTATTCATGCAATACACAGAAACTAGAATATGCAGCAGTGAGGAGTGACTAATGTTTATTTTCTTGAAGCTGATAACCACACTACTCTAGCTGTGTCATGGGAGGGAAAGAATGCTGTACTTGTGGCATTAGTTATGCTGAAGATAAAATGTTACTGTTGTAATTTGGGGAAGGAGGAAGAGGTATTGGGTATTTTTTATTTGTAGATATGGTTTGTTATTGTTTGAAAGCCTATTTATATACAGTGTTTACTCTGTATATGTATGTGCTACTGCAGTGATGAAAATAATTTTAACACTTCATTTTGATCTGCTGAATGCAACAAGGGTAGAAATATATATTGTAATAAAGGTGAAATAAATTTTTTCCTGACTTTCCTATTTTTCTGTATTCTTTGATGATGGCAAGAGTGCTTTTGCAGAACTGCTGAACCTGTAAAGCATGGCTTTTGTATCTCCAGTCTTCACTGCCTGTTTCTTACTGGGGCTGTCCAGTGTAACTTGCATTATTTTTGCAGTTTGGCTGCAGTGTTTTACCCAGAGCCTTTTAAAACTGATAGTGTTTACTGAGGGAGATGGGGCCAGGATCTGGGCTCTGGCTGTTTTGGGGTGTGGGAACAGCACCTTGGAGCCAAGAGCAGCTATATGGGAACTGGAGCAAGTTGGAGCAGTCAGGAGTCCTACCCCACTCCAGAATTTTTTGAATCTTCCTTTTTTCTAATCCTGGTGTGACCTAAGCAAAAACTAACCATCTGTTTTGAATGGGGATGTCATTCATGGCAACGAGACCAAATAGCCTGTTTCTGGGGGCTCCTCTTCTTTGCCACTGGCCATCCTGCTGGGGAAAAGCCAATACCCTTTTTTCCCTCCTGTCCCTGAGAACACAGTGCTGCCTTTTGCTCCCACTGCCAGGTTTGCTGAACAGACTCACTGCAGAGTAATGATCCTGCCAGGCCTGTGCGTGCTGGTATGAAAACAAAGATGTTCGGGGTTGATAAGGCTCTGCGGCATCTCAAGTTCTCTGTTAAAAATACAAGAGCAGCCGTATTTGGACTGCCTGCAGCCACTGCTTCTTCAGTCTTCTCTATTTTCTGTATGTTTCTGCCTTCTATAAACATTTACCCTGGAGCTCTGGAGGCAGGCTTTGAAATGAAGGTGCCCTTTTAATTAAAAGTCAGAGAAATGGTGCTTTTGCATCAGCAAACCAAACTTTATAAGGACATACTCGTTGCTCCTGGAATATCCCATTAACACTAAAGATGAAACAGTCTGAGGGACGAAGCTCCTTAGGAGCAAAGACCATAAAGTTGTTAGGGGGGATTTTTGATGCCATGGGGAAAGTAGGTAATATTTCCTAAATACTACGTTTTCATCCTTATAAATAGATAGTCTTATGGCAGATGCAATGCATATTGAATTCAAGTACCTCCGAATAGTTCATTGCAAGAGACAGAAGATGGCTGATGTTAAGATCTAGTGCCTAAAAATATAACTAATATAACTTTCAGCTCTTTTATGGATGCATGAAAAGGTGGAGTCTGAAGATTGTTCTTAGTGGGGTTTTCTTTGTTTCATGTTTATTTTTTTCTTTCTTTTAATAAAAGCCCAGCAAAGTATGATGGTGAAGGGAATATACTCACGGTGCCATGACCTTAGGTAGTCCTCACTATTTTGCTTGCAGTAAAATACAGCCACTCATTCTGTTCAGTAGCATGTTGGAGATACGCAATCAGAGGGCTACTTGTAAATGAGAGCCAGGAAACTGGCTCTAAGGAACACCACGGTGCTGAGGAATTACAGCTGTTGGATGCTTTGGGAAGAGACCTTCAGTGAGACCTTTCCAGCGACTGAGAACTGAGGGAGAAAAACAAAGGTAAAATGAGAAAAGCTTTCTTCCAGGGGGAACTAGAGAAAGGGAACAAATACAGAGTACGTGGCCAAAAAGCACCTTCCTGTTCCTACCCCTGTGCTGACGCTGGGTGATGCTGGGTCGGACACTGAGCTCTGCCTTGTGCCTGCCTGACATCGCGAGTGTGCCGCACAGAAGACGCGAGGAGGCCATTTTGGCTTCATTTGCTGAGCAGAAGAGAGTAACGTTGAACAAAAGGAATTCTATGCTCTAGTGTCCAAGGAGTACTGCTAACAGCAAAACAAAGTTGCCATTACAGCTAAATTTTAAGCTTATGTAAGGACTCGGGCTTCTTTATTATTTCATGAACTTGGGAAACAAAGCTTTCACCTGCAATATATGCACCTCAGTGGTACCATGCGTGCATCTTCTTAATACAGCTTGCTTCAGTGAATAAATACAGACATCATCATTTTTCAGCCTATTCTAGCAAGTGTTTTACTCATCCCTCCCTGAGCTGAAATTTATGCATATTCTTAAGCACTTTGCTGGATTAAGCCAACTAATTCCAAGAAAACTGTGTACAGGGTAGGTACAGTTTCCGAGCTGAAGAATTGATCTGGCTTTACTAATGGTTACCCTTGGACCAGTTTTTAGCCTCCAGCACTGTCAGGTGTTCTGCCTACTGCCAGCAATCTATTTATTGATACAGGAAATCCATTTTGCCTTGCCTTGCTTTTAATGAGTTTTGCAAGCAAGTGGCCCCTTCCTGTGACTCATTCTGTGTTTTCTGAGCGGGAGATTGTGGTTTTAAGTTTCATGTTGGAAAGTAACCGCTGTGTCTGCTTTCCTTGTCTGCTGGAATCTCAACAAGAGGAATACATTTTGGAACAAAGAAATGTAAATGAAGTAGAACAGTTCATGTTTCTTTGCAGAATTGTATAAACATCCTTCTTTTCAGGACAGTTAAAAACACTAGTGAAAAGTGAAAATAAGTCATGTTTTAAAATAACAGCTTTATCTTAGAACATTACTGTTAACACAGGCAAAAAAAGATATTTCCCCTGGTATCTCAATATGTGTTGGCCCTTTGACTTATAGCCAATAAATATCCAAAAATTAAACAGTGGAGGCCTTTCTCTAATCTTACTGCCACGGGATCAGCTCCATTAGCATCTGGATGGCTGCTCAGAAATGCACAGCTATGATTACAATCTGAAGTGTGAATAGCGAGTGCTACAGATTTCCATCCAATTCATGATCCCTTTCATCCCTTCAGAATACTGGAGGCAGAGAGGTAGGAGATGTGAATGTATTTGTTTTTGACTTTTGCCAAAAATATGGTGGTGGAAGGAAAGAATGCTCAGCAGGCTTGGACCGTTAGCACTGAAAACTTAGATTTACGTTAAAATCAGCCATAAATACATCAGAACCAATGACCAGGACAGTTTCCATTCCCCATTGCTAGATACAGCTTTTTATATTTCAAGCTCAGTGGCTATGTCTGTGCAGATGAATTGTTGCCCAGTAAAGGGCAGGGATCGTTTTAGGCGCCCGCACCAACAGGCTCGTTTGGCCGGTGTCCAGCTGTCTGCCTGCACACAGGGGCTCTGCCGGCCTCTGCTGACCCTTGCACTGTGCCCAGACCTGGTCTGGGTGAATGCTGGGTGCCCTGGCTGAGGTCACAGGAGACCTGGCTGTCAGCAGACTGGGCAGGTAACCGTGAGCCAGGGCTGGGGTTCGTGCCCTCACGCTTTGCTGACGTGTCTGTGCTGTATCTGGAAGAGCCAGGTCCAGGGCTTGGGTCTGGCAGTGGTTCCTTTCCCCATGCATGTCCCAGCTGACTGGGTAATGAGATACTGCGATCTCTCTTTCCACAGGCTTTGAGATGAGCTGGGCTCTTGCTATGGCTTGAGGAGGTGCTTCCGTTCATCTGTAGCTCAGTTCGGTCTCAAGAGGAAGCACTCTCTGGTCCTGAACTGCTTTCACCTCTGTCTGCTGGGAGCCTGTGCAATATTAACATATGTTAGAGAAGCTGCAGTTCTGCAACAAGGCCAGAAAAATATAAAAGCTTTGCTAGCACAGGCTTCTCGGAGATGAAGGGTGGAAAATGAAGTGTGTACAAAAAAACATACCTGAGAGCAAGTAAGTACATTGGGAAAGCAGAAATTCAACTGATCATGCTTAAAATGTGACCTTCCAGTTATCCCTCTCAATTGTCAAGTTCAAGCTGGCAGAGACAAAATTGGAAGGAAAAATTGTGAGGCTCAGAAAGTGAAGCAACTTTACTGGGAATGTACTGGGAGGAAAGAAAGAGAAAGACTGAATATTATCGTGCCCCTTTCCTGCAGAGATCCAGATATTGTGTAAAAATACAGTGCCCTGTATTGTGGACTTTTTTCTGATCCATGTGTGATGTGAATGGAAATAACAAGACGTGTCTATTTCTCAAAGTATGATGGGGTGGTTTTTGGAGACAGTGTTTGTTTTGTGTCAGTAACAGATTGTACGGAGTTACAGTGACTTAGGGAGCAGTTCAGCTGTTCACACACACATTGCTTTCTCCTGCGCTCTGCACAGCCTGGGAGCTTGCACAGGTATTGCACCTTTCTGCAAAGCTCATTTCTTCTCTTGCTCTGGACTGCTCTTCTGCACATCGTTGACATGGAATCACTTCCATTTCTTTTGACCTAGTAAATTCTTGTAAATCAGGGCTGTGGTTTCATGGGTGGCGGATCTGATCTGCTGGGTTTTTTACTGCCTAAAGGCAAAAGCCACTTTCCCTGTTTATTCGTCCTGATTCTCCACCCCCTCTCTGTACTCCTGAGATAGTTTTGTTCTGCATTAGGGAGTTAAATGGGCTCAGAGGGAAGCAGAATCTTATGCTTTTGTCTAAGTCTCATGAAACTGTAACCTCAATTTTACTATGTCCATCCCAATTCTATACTTGACCTCTTTATTTTTACAGTATTCATCACATAATTGTGGGCAGACCTTATAAAGTGACATGCCTGGTGTCTGTCAGTGAACCTGAGAGCATGGGATAACCACATTCAGATGAGAACATACTGCATGTAAAGAAATTGCAGGATCAAAACCACCTGCCTAGAATGGAGGGACTAATAGAAATGCAAAAACCTGGTCCCAAGTAAGGAGCTGGATCCAGTCTATGCCCTGGCACAGAAATCTTGTGTTGACTGAATGAATCCTTCACGGTGTTTTGTGCCTTATGTCTCCATGCAGAGGGAGGGGATGACAGCAGCTCCTCTGTCCCGGGCATGCCCTGAAAGCAAGGCATTAATGCCTAGAGGTGCTGTGATATGAAACTGAGGGATCATGCAAGAAAGATATTTGAACTAGCAGCAGTGGCTGGGCTTCTGAACACCTGACAGTCAAGTTTTATTCTTGCTGGCCAACAGAGATGGAAGAATACTGTCTCCATTTAATATCAGGAAACAGAACATCTTGGTAGCCTCAGTAACATCAGCTTTCATTTCCTGAGTCTGTTGTCAGTGTTCCAGGTGTCAGTCTTCAGTTTGCTCAGAAGAACGATTGAGAGGAAGCAGGGAGCTCGGGGCAGATCCTAATTTGTCGAGTAAAACCTGTCCTTCAAACTCATGAGGGCTAATGCCTTCTGGTACTGTGCAAGACTGTAGGATGCCTCATCATCATCTCTCTAGTAAGACACCAGCTACAAATAGAGTCCATCTAGAAGAAGAGAGCCATCTACCAGGAAAATCAAGAAAAAAAGGTATTGCAAGTATAAGGCTATTTGGATTTGCTGGGAATGAGCAGTGGGTTAGGCTGGTGCAGAGAAGCACCAAACTAGCATTAGTCATTGTAACAGAGAGCAGTACATACCAGGGCATCTTGGCTTGTGTGAGCTAACATCTGCTCTTGGGGTCACTGCCTGATGTCTGTTTGCTTGCTGGTTATGTCCCAGCTAATTTTGCAATGTGAGTCTAAATCCTTCAAACCGCACATTCAGTTTGTAATTTAAGCCTGCATAATTTTATCTCTCCATGCTTACACCCACTGTCTCCTGGTTTATACAGGCCATTGCTGGTTTTTGTAAGAATTACTGCATTGATTGATACGTGAAACAGGAAGGTAGGATGTTTTAATGTGGAACAGTATTTAGAGAGATGCAGCATCTGTGTCTAAAGCGAGAGATAGTTACAGGGTTAGACAAGTAGGCCATCAATTACCGGAGACTGAGGTTAGGACCATCTGGCTGTTTGAAACAACACCAGGTGTTAGCAGAAGCAAATTTCCTGTGTTGCAACACAGGAGCGGCAGGCAAGAAGCAGCCCTCCAGAGTGAATCTCAGCCACGAAAGAGGCTGCTTCTCATTTCCTACTTTAGTGCTGTCTTGTGGGGAAAAAAAATCACTCCATGAGCCTGACACACCTGTGTCCCCTGCTCGGTGCCTCCCAGGGCCCCTCCGGGGGCAGTTCTCAGCCAGGGGTGGGGACCGCCTCCTCGAAGGAGGGCTGAGCAGGACTGGTACCCTCACAGCTTTGCCAGCTCCTGGCTTTCAGTCACAGCTGCATCTTGACCCTTGCTGATGGACCTGAGCAAAAATGTCCTGGTTTGTACACTCAGCATCCATGGTCCCCCTCGAGGCCCTCGCTGCCAAACCCACAGTACAAGGTATCTCCACCCACATGCATCCTTGCCTCAGTTTCCCTCCGCACCCTGAACTGTCTCCATCAGCCAAGGGAGAGGCAGCCAAGGGTGGGCTGGTTGCTGGTGGAGTGCCAAGAAGTGCAAAGAGATGACTGTCATGCACAGTATGCTCAGCAGATGAGGCATTTTCAGCCATTCAGGGCTACTGGGCTGTAGTTTTAAATTGTCACTGGCTTGATATATGCAAAAAATATTGCTGTATAGCCCAAGTGTATGTTGTTAAACCCGAAGGAGTTTCTCATGTGATTGTACTGCTCCAAATTTTCTCATGTATACTTGAGAATACTTTTTTGTTATTATTTATATTAAAAGGGGGAGTAAACCATAATGCTGAAATTCATCTAACCTAAAAGTTACATAAATAAGTCAGGAAGCAATTGTATCTCCCACTAAAGTTTTGTTATTGTACAAAATTTTAAACGTAGCAAAGACCTGATGGAGGCTCAGGCAAGGGCAGTGTCCAAGGCAATTGTTCCCAGGAAGCATCCTAACTCAACAATGTCCTCTCACAACAAGAAGGCAAAAGGTTGAGAACTAGGTAAATGCAATCTCAGTAACTTGCAGCGGAACTTTAGATTAGTTTTCCCTAATTTCTATTTCTGTCACAGAGAAAAAGCCTCACAGGTTTATTTTAAACTTTAATAATTATACTTTAATTATCTGGTGACAGAGGGAAATTTGGTTATAAATGCCAAACTTACACGAACTCCTTGATAAAATACTTCATTTAGCGACCATGGCAAAGTTGCTAAGTGACAGCGATGCAGTTCTGTATCAGAGCGCTTCCAAACCCCTATTGCTGAGGAGAAAATGAAATAGCTGGAGACAGCGGCATGCAGGCAGAGTGGGAAGCTAAAGGGCTCTGGCTTATAAGCAAGTCCATGCCTATGTATTTTTAGATACCTATTAAATGAAGGCTGTTTTTCAGAAGCTCTGAGCATTTATGACATCCACTGAATAATGGCAACAGTGAGGTGTCCAGGTCACTGCTACCCAGGTACTCTCATGAAAGGGGATAATAAGGTGTTAGCTCTGTCAGGATTTGAAACCATCAGCTATTATGCAAATCAGAAGGGCTCACACTGTTCATTAAAATGCAACAAGATGAGTGTTGACCCAGGCATAACATTTCCAAAATGTCCCTATGACAAAAAGGGAGGTAGAATTTTGGCTAGTGAGAATTTCTAAACATTGCCTTAGAAGAGAGAGCATTTGGTGGGGAATGCTGCATATAACAGCAATAACCATTCCTGAAAATAATGCTTTGATTGAAATTCATACTTTAAAAAATATGGAAAATTTCAGATGTCTGGTCAAATTAGCTTCCTGCTGATTTACTTGTGAAACTGATTGGTATGCATGAGTAATAACCTCATGCATAACCTTCCATAGTGGTAAGCAAAGACTTATTTAATTCAAGAGGTGTAAGCACATAATTCACATAAGACCTGCCTGTTTTCAGGAGCAGAGTAATAATTTTTGTGTTCCTTTTTTTGGTGAAATATTTTGTTGTATGTGACTATTTAATATTTTGCACTTAGGGATAAAAAAGTAATATTTACTTTAATGCTGTGCACTACCAATATATATTTTAGTCCTTAACCCTTTAGAATGCTTTATAAAGATTTTATGTGACAATTTGTCAGTTGTTGACTTGGTTTTTTTGTCTGGAATAATTTTACTTTAAAAGGAAACATCTGCAAACCAAATAAAATGCTAACTTCTAAAACTAGGTAAAATGAGACAGAGGGTTGGTTTGACTGCTAAATGAATGTGTAAAATTAACACATAACCACAGGTTTCTAAGATTGGGCTAGAAAGCAAAATATCCAGAAAAATGTATTGACTGCATCTCTCCAGGACATTTGCCTTTGGGTGTTTGGGGTGGCTAGGTGCCTATTATGTATTTCTCTGTACTTTTGCATCCACCTCTTCAACATTTCAAATTCCACTCTCTTCCTAGGTGTTTTATCATTACCTTCCTTACGAGCTGCCTATTTTGTGTGCAAGTATTAGGACCTGTTTCTGTTTCAGAAGGCCATGAGACAGGGATGTGTTGGGCCTGATCCCTCCCATGTGCTCCTTTGCTTCTCTGTTGTCAGGAGGCTGTGCTGTGGGGTTGTGACAGGAACCAAACAGCTGCTCGTGGCCCCAAGGCCGACTGCAAAGATTTCACAAGGACTTATTTTGTTTACTAACCCCTTGAAAACTGACAGAGCTGCCTCACCTAAATCAACCCTCAGCCTGCCCACTCCAACAACCGGTCTTAGCTGGGTAATGATGCCCTGGGTTTGTGCAGGGACATGGCACAGCAGCACTTTACAACAATACGTGTAAAGTGACCTTTATAAGGCCTTCATACAGGAGCCAGGTGACTGGCTCTGTTTGTAGCTACAGCCTGGCTTCACACATACTTTCAACCCCATGTAAGAGCATTCAGGAAATTTGGTCCCAGACAGCACAAGTGTCCTGGTAAGAAAAGTAGAGCTCAGTCCAACTTAGTCTCAGTTTGGGTCTTATCTAAGATGCAGGGTGATGGGTCCGGCACAGACCTATTGGGCTGCATGAAACGTGGGTGCTTGGGCAACCACCACCTCTGGCTTCTCTGGCCACTGCCCAGCACTGGTGCTGATGGTGCAAGGCTGAAACTTTTAAGTTTGAAAGTGCCAGGCCCACCTGCCCAGCAGCTCCCCTGCTTGGTCAGGTCCATGCAGACAGGTGATAGCTGGGCTGGCAGTGGGTTGCTCCATGGCAGAAATAGTCTGTCCAGCAGGGACATGATGCTGTCACACCCTGAATGAGCGTGCTCCTGCAGTCAAACTACTGGTACCCCAGGAAGTGCTCTGGGATGTTTAAATGCCCCAGGCTGAGCGCAGTGCTGAGGATGATTTTGGCTCCTGGGCTGTTGAGTCTGTGGCTGGGGCTCATGGGCCTGAGGGCTGTTTCAGATACAGCCTTTGGCTAGTACCTAAACCACTGCTCTGCAAGCAGTCCTGGGAGGCGCTGTGCAATTCTGGTGCACCTCCTGCCTTTCTGGAGAACAGGGTAGAAAATTTGAAGCTGGAATCTCCTTGGTAGGAGGAGCCAAAAGAAACCAGAGAAAGAAATATTAACACAACTGTCTTTGATCTGACTGAGAAATGTGTTCTCAAGAATAGTATGTGAGAAAGGCATTGGAATTTTTGCCTGCTTAAAATTTCCCATTGTCTTCTAAGGAGCAAATACTTTGGTGTATATTTTGTTTAGCTGGATTCTTTTGTTATGATGGTGTGTCTACACTGACTAAATTCTTGTGCTAATGGCTCCATGATGCTGCATTTAAAGATTATAATACATTTATAGCCCACTGATTGAAAAAAAAGAAAAAAATAGAAGCAAGCAGCTGTATAAAAGCCAGGTATTAGCTATTATTAAATAAAAATAATTTACAGCTTACCACAGTCACAATGAATGAGATTGACTCACTCATGGGCTTTAGGACATTTTTTCTAGGTTTTTTTTATGAGTCTGTACATGAAGGATGTTAGCTCAGTTGGAGATTTTCTCTTTTACTCTATGCCAAGGTTTTCAAAAGTGACTAATGACTTTTGGTGCTTAACTGGAAACATTGTAATAACGCCTGAATTTCAGAATGGCTGAGCACCCATCATCTGAAATTTAAGTCCTTTTATGGTCATTTAAATTCAGCTCTCAGGATTGAGATCCTCTAATTCATCAGGAGCTCTTGAAAAGCTTAGAAGTTATGGAAATATATTAAAAAATTTAAGATGCAATTTCCTCCTTAAAAGCCTCCCCGTGCCAAATTTTCCATGTCCCAATATGTGTGGAATTAGAAAAAAAAAAATTGGCAATTATTGAGTGCAATATGCTTTGAGTTTCTGATAAAGAAAACATTGTGTTCATTTCCTTACCGCACTGTGGTAGCCCCGCTTTTCTGATAAATTGTGATAGCCATAACCTTGTTGTTAAAGAGCATTGTGTCAGTTCTCTAGATCTTCAGCATCAGTAAAGAGTGAGGGAAGAAGTTGAGGGAATTCAGCCTTTTTTTTGCAAAGATGGACACAACTATTGTTTTTATGTAGGGAGGAATGATTCGTGGGACATAGTAAGCACAACAAGCTTGGGATACCTGGGAAGGAACGTCACACACAAGATGACAATGCTCTTTATTTCATAGACTTTTTGGTGCTGTGCTGCCAGAAACCCACAAACCCCACAGTTATATAGTGGGCACATATTACCTTTCATTAACACTGCCTTCGCAGATACCAAGTCAGATCTGTCTTTGATATCCTCTGGTACAAATTACTACCAGTTAAATTATGGCATCTGACACCAGGTGGGCTTTGCATTTCATTGCTCACTGGGAGGTAAAGCCTTCTCTCACATAACTGGAGAACTCTGGTTGATCATCTCCTAAAAACCAGCTATTGCATCAGGCGCAGAATAGAAGGAAGTGAATCTCTTAAAGGAATTGTAAGTGTAAGCTTTTACTCTGTTTAGCCAGGCTGTTACCCACAGCTTAGATCTCATCTTTTTATGCTTCCCTACAGGTTTGCTGATTCTGTCTCCTCATTTTCCGATAAACACTCTCAGAGACCACTGGGCAATTACTGAGGAAGTCCCAGGGATGCAGGGTATAGAGGACTTTCCCAGGATCACATGCTCCCAGATACACAGGGCACATGGATGGCTATTCCCAGAAGTGGATGCCAAGAAGCAAACTAGTGAGGGGCATGGGAGCAGCCTTGTGACTGCAGCCCACAGCAGCAGTGGGAGACTGAAGGCTACAGCTAACTGTAAGAAATGAAGCAGCATGTTTGGTTTTGAAGTGAGAAACCCAAATGCTTGTCTAAAGCATACTGGACATCACTGAGCACCCAGCTTTACAGTGACAGTGCTGCTCAGAGGTGCTGCAAATCCTTTATCTCTGCCTGACTGATCTTTCACCACCTGGATGGTCCTGAAAATTTAGCTCCAGGCAAGGACAGAAGAGTAGGTTCTTCTTGGCATCTTCTACTTTATTTTTAGTAAAGGGTTGTAGTAACTATGATTTCCTCCAAATATTTTCCTACATCCTACCTCTCTGATCCTGGCCTGCAATCCTACCCTCATTCCTGCACCGGCTCATTACCTTTCCAGTCCCTGTTTTCATATCATTTGAGCGAGTTTTCTCCCTGACTTCAGCCAGGTGACCCACTACCTTTGTGGAGGACACACTGGAGACAGCAGCTTCTTTTTTGTAATGTTTGTTTTATTTCTTCTTGTTCAGATGACCCTACTCCCATCTGTTTTATTGAAATCCAGCAAGACACAAGGGAATCTCCCAGTGTGCAAACCCAGCTGTAGCCAGGATCTCCAGGACCTTGCTTCCCACATCAGTTCCTCTTGTTGGGCAGGCTCCACTCTTCCTGACTGTGCCAGATCCTCTCAGGTACAAGGTCTGGCCAGCCAGGCCTGTTGTGCAGCTCAAGCTGTACTGTCTGTAGTGGCAACGCAGAATCATAGAATCAGAGAATATCTGGAGCTAGAAGGGACTTACATCAAAGTTGTACTCCTGTCCCTGCACAGGACAGTCCCTCGAGCCATACCATGTATGCTTTTGGTTTTTTTATTCTGTTCCAAAAATCAGATTGTGAGTGAATTTTTTTTCTTTCCTGCTATCCTGTATCCTCTGAATTACCAGTCTGGCACTTGAAGTCCTCAACGAGGCAGACATCACAGTGCCAAGGACAGTTTAATGCCACATGTCCCTGCATTATTCCTCCTTCTCTCTCTCTCTTCTCATTATGCGATGTGCTGGAATGGTTGCAGGAAACATAACAGAGAAGGAGGGTTTGTGAAACCTTCTGGCTGCCCAGCTACCCTTCAGCTGAGGGTGAGCAGCTTGTGCTCCTAGACATACCCAGATGCCCAGAAAATTCTGTTCATGGTACCTATGGCATTGTCCTTCAGATAAAATACATGATGTCTGTTTTAATAAGAGCAGAATAGCAAGATATGTATGTCAGACATCATTGGTTTGGGGACTTAAGAGATTTGCAGGTGTAAAATGAAGCAGATAAATTTTTTTTAAAAATTAAATTAGTCTAAGAGTTTGGACAACAGCATTGCACAGGGGAGAATAAAACTGACTACTTGTACTCAAGCAGAGGTACATTGTACTGAGTTAGCATCCAGACTGAGTAGAAAATGTAGGGCAATGGACTCTGCAAGGAGGGTCTGAGAGATAACGCTGGAGGTATAACCAAACCAGCAACCTACTGCCTGGGTCATCACCAGGGAATAAGGTTTACCTTACTTACACGAAAGGAACAGGACCCTGGAGGTATTTCAGAGGAAGGTGACACTGTCATTCGCACTAAGCATGGCTTGATGTGACCTCCAGACCTCCAAGGCCGTATCTTCTGCTGCTAAGGAAGCAGAAGCTGCACTGGCAGCACTGTGTCTGTGAACACTGTGTTGCTCCAGCACCCGGGGCAGTGAGGTCCCCAGCGGAGTCACAGCTGCAGGGAAAACTTCAGACACCCCAACCACATCCCACCTTGTCCCACTTCTGCTGCCAGAGTGTTTTGGTATGTAACTAGATGTTCTTGAAGGTCCCTTTCAACCCAAACCGTTCTATGATTCCATGATAACACTTCTTTTCTCTTTTCTGTCCATCCATCGGTGGCTGTGCTGTGCTGATAAACAACCAAAAGGTGTCTGCCCACCAGCTCTGACAATATGACATTTTTGGGACATTTCCCCCAGGTCCATCCCATCCTAGCACAGCCCCAACCCCGCTTCTAACATCCCTCTCAGGCACTCAGGCGCCTGTGCCTAATTGAGGCAGCGGCTGGTTTCAATATGAGGTCGGAAAACTGTTTTGGGGATTTTTTTAGGTCCTAAATTGCTTTCAATGGGATGGTGCATCATTCTCCCCTCAGCCCGGCTCGCACTGCCCCAGGAGTGGCGGGACAGCTTGTGCAGCCCCCAGAAGATGGTGCCCTGCTGTTAGGAACAATGCTGCGAGCGCAGTCATTCCAGTTCACTGGCACAATGTCACACAGAACGCTTTGTGTCTGTCAGCACATTCCTGGAAGGTCACAGTAAATGATGAATGCTCCTGTGTAGGAGCTGAGGAAGGTTTGGGTATTTTTTTTCTTCCTTTTTTTTTTTCCTTTTCCCCATGAATTGCATCACTTGGCAGTCTCTTGGCTTCATTCATTTGACTCCTGTGGTTACAAACCTTTCCCAATTGTTGTGAGCCTGCTTCCTCCACAACCCCTCTGTGGCCAAAGCAGGATATTCATGACTGACTGCCCTGGAGAAGCTGGATGACTTCCAGCTACTTTCCACAGCAGAGTTGCTCACTTCCCTCCCCCCGAGGGCTGAAATATCCTGTGGTTCTGGTTAGCTTTCTCTCCGGATGCACATCAGCTAAAGCATATGCATCATCATGTGATATCCAAGGTTGTTTCAGCACAGCTAATTGTGACAGAGGCTTTATTTAGATGCCATGTATAAAAAGATGTGTATAGCACTCCAGTGTGAAGTCAGAAGGATATTTGACTTGCTTCTGAATGAAAAGCTAATTTTAACTGGCATGTAGCATTGGAGTTCTCCACTGAGCTTTGCACATATGTCTAAGATGTTTAAATAATTCCAATAAACTATGATGTCATCCTTGTAGCTCTGTTGCCATTTCCTATGATTTGGTTCATGATTTCTTTCCACTCTGAGTTAGTAATTGCTCGTGAAGCTTGTGCAATTGAATGGGGCTCTTCTATTTTTTCACACCCCTTTCCCCATACAGAAAGCACACAGACCTGCTAGTTTTAATTGGGGAAAAACACCTACAGCTAAATTCAACATTACTTCTCAGTGGGAATTGACCAACACCTGAGCAGCAGTAGTCACTTGACACAGTTCAGCCAACCCCACTGATGGGTATTTTGTTGGCATGGGGAGGTTCTGGATGGGGAGGTGGGCTCTGAAGAATCCATGCCAGAGTGAAACTGAATGAGGAACACCTGCAAACAGTGTTCATGGCATGTTCACAGGCTTATGTGGGCACATGTTCTTCTGATGGATGGAGATGCATTCAATGGTCAGGACATTTAGCGGCCTTCAGTACACCTGCTTTTATTTGAACAAATGCAGCAGCATCTGAGAAGGCACCACGGGTTCTCCAAGAGTACATCTGTTGAGGACTCATTGTTTCTGAAGCCATCTGGCAATGCCTGTACTGTTAAACTCTCTTTGCCTCCCAAACAGGGTGGCTGCATCCAACCTGGCCAGAAAACAGTCCCTGGTCTAATGCCTTAGCTGTGCCTGGGAACTGGTTGGAGGATACTGGCAGGCCACGTTCAGCAGAGGTCCTGGCACTGCTGTGACCATTCTCTGGTGCAGATGATGGTGATCTGTCCTTGTGTCCTGGCTTTACTTGATTGGCAAGTATGGATGTGGTTGGACAGATTCCTCTGGGCTGTACAGGGTTCACCTGTAGGACGGGGATCCTTCATTTTGGGAATAAGAAAAACATCCTTGAGCAGGAGAAACTGGATAGGGGGGAGAGAGCCAAGACAGGAAGTCGATTCTGGGTGAGGAAAAGTGTGAGGACTTCAGTAAGAAACTAAATAAAGCCAGAGATAAAAAAAAATCAGGGGCCAAATTAGTCCTTGGAAGTCAAAATTTGTGAACTAGGGTAGGACATTATATTTTCCAGAAAACTGCAGAAAAGCACATGTTGCTGCAAATTCATTGGCATGTAGGGAGAAACTAATCAAAACATCAAGGGTTTTTTTTGGTAACAAATAAGGACATTTTGCAAAAGCTTTGGTGAAGACAAGCAGATTGCAAAATGCTATCCAATAATGGCTGTGATGCAAAATATGGGATGAAAGGAAAAGAATCCTGAAGATGTTTCATACTTTATATATTTCCAGAGAATTCATCAGAACTTTCAAGTTATTGAAGAAATATCAGGAAATGAAAAAGCAGAGGTTTTGCAAACCTGTGAGTCATTAAAAAAGAAAAAACGTACTCCAGCCAGAAAAAGAAATCAAAACTTGTTTGGGTTGATTTTTGTTTCATGAAATCCATTGGTTATTATTTCCCAGGTCTGCATTTACAGGATCAGGTTTCTTTATCACTTCCCTTTGTGCAGACCAAGAGCTGTTCCATGTACAGGCAAACAAATAGCATCAAAAACCTCTGGGCAAAGGTCACTTCAGACCCAGTGACCTCTGTCAGCATCTCTAACAACCTGATAATAATATGTGTAAGCAGGTTGGCCAAGAAATGTAAGAGGATTGAAACCATCTTTTTCTTTCCTCTTCAGCACTTCTTGATGTCACTAAAGGGCATTGCTAGCTAGACCATTATCCCTGTATTGCTGTATCAAGCCATGGTGGGCTGCCTTTTGTGCCACTTGTGAAAAACACAAGGAAGTATTGAAGTCTGCAGGGCTTTGGATGAAGAGCTGGAGCCACTTTATGGTGTGAAACCATGTCTGTGGCGTGTTCCAGAGGTGAGGCAGAGGTCCATGCAGACATGACATAATGAGCTAGAACAGCCCAGCTTCACCAGAGGCTATACATGCTCATGAAGGCTGCTGGGTTTGCAGCTGGTGGCTGTAAGACCACCGTGTCTGCTCTTCATGGGTTGCCTATAGCTGTCTCCATTGTGTCTTCCTGAGGTTGGGAGATCCTCAGGTCTCCTTGCCACATGTGAACTATACATCTAGTACCTCTGAGGGGGAGATCACAGAGTGGCAGAATGGATAAGGTTGGGAGGGACCACAGTGGATCATCTGGTCCAACCTCCCTGGTCCAGCAGGGTTATCCCAGAGCACATGGCACAGAATTGTGTCCAAAGAGTTCATGGATATCTCCAGTGAGGGAGACTCCACACCCTCTCTGGCAATCTCAGTCACTTGCACAGTAAAGTTGTTCTTCCTTACATGTAGGTCAAACTTCCTGTGCAAATGTGTATATGTATGATGCCAAGTATACAGAAAGCAGTAAAAAGGGCAATGTGCTGTCTGCACCTGTCTTCCAGGGCTGTCACAGAGATATTTGTATAATTACTCAGTGATAAGGACTACAGCTCATCCAACTGCACAGGAGAAGCCTGCCAAATCTGCCTTTTCCATCTGTCCAAGAGCAAACCTCGGTGTGCCCTGATGCAGCCAGAAGAGCCTGTAAGAAAGAAGATAAGGAAAAGCAGTCTGCTATCATTCTCAGTGCAACACAGCTTGAGTACTCATGAGTCACAGTTTGCTCTGACCCCTGACTGAAGGAAAATGCCTCCTGATGTGTCAGGAACTTGAGAAAAGTAAGGACTCTAAGGATCTTCTCAAGGTATTTTGACATGCACACCACACCATCTGAACCTGAATAACAGCAAAAATATTACCAGCATCTGTAGGGTGACACCAATATGCACTCGGCACTGGGATGAGGGAAAGGATTTAGTACATGCCCACAAGTGTATGAGGAAAAAAAGGATTAGAACTTCTGGAATTCTTCAAAGTAAGTGGTTTGCTCTGCATGCTGGTGTTTGACCCATGCAAAGAAAAACTTCCTGTGTATTTTGGCCTCTGCAAATGCCATTTACATACCAATGTTCTGAGTACTTATTTAGGAGTGAGATCTCGTCTGCCACAGACGGCACACCTGGAGGTTCTCTGGCTGTCTTGATCCACAATGCAGCAGAGCTACCTTGGAAAGACAACAAGATTTTCTCTGCTATGGTCCATAACCTGCGCTATCAGAGGAAGGCAGCACCATAGTTGTTTCCTCAGCTTCTCTCGCTACTGTCCCGGCGAGGACGCAGATGAGCGACAACAAACATTCTCCACACATGCTATGTCTTTCTCCTCGGTGGTGCAGCACTCTTGTGTCCCTNGATCCACAATGCAGCAGAGCTACCTTGGAAAGACAACAAGATTTTCTCTGCTATGGTCCATAACCTGCGCTATCAGAGGAAGGCAGCACCATAGTTGTTTCCTCAGCTTCTCTCGCTACTGTCCCGGCGAGGACGCAGATGAGCGACTGTCAACCCATGACAGCGACAACAAACATTCTCCACACATGCTATGTCTTTCTCCTGGGTGGTGCAGGACTCTTGTGTCCTTACTTCTTCACTTGTTTATCACAGGTAAAACCTACACTTGGTTTCAATTTTCTTCTTCTGAGGTCCCTGGTAGGGGAAGGCCAGGACACTGTGGGATGGATGTGAAACCTATCAGACGTGATTTTCAATTACCAGTACAGTAAGTCCAGGCAAATGCACCATTGAAGTCAACAGGGGTCTTTTTAATGGCTTCAGCTGGGCTTGGATTCTTACTTAATTGCATACCTACGCAGGGTTTGAAGACTGGGATTCCTCTGCCTAGATGTAGGTATTTGATGAAGATATCTGAGGTAGAAGAGTACAAGGAGACAGATGTAGTCAGGCGGTGGGTCAGACTCTCTGACTGAACCCATCCCATGCTGTTAACTGTGAAGAGTAGATAGGGATCTTAATCTTCTAATTTGGTGCCTTGAATAGTGCCCAGACCTAGTGGGAAGTACAGGTTGAAGCATCTCAGTACCCAACTGAAGCAGTGGGAAAATTATTGCATAATTTTCCTGTGCCAAACTTACTAAGAGAAGGGTGGAAATGTGCAGGTGTTGGTGGGTCTGACTGAGGGACAAAAAAGGAATATAATAAATTAGAAAAATTAAAATAAACTTTTCTTTCTATGTTTTATCCTAATATAGCTAGAATGTTAAGAATTTATCACCTGAGATAAAGACTTAATCATTACTAAACCCTTTGGCAATTGTTTTAATAACATTAATCAAGATGAGCTCATTTAGTGCTAATGGGGGTGTTTTAAGTACTTTTATAGGATTTTCACTGAAATTCAGAATTAAATAATTGGGCCATTATTCTAAAGTGTTTTCGTCATCCCTCAGGGAAGTCCCAGTATCTTAGATCTCATCTGCTTGGTTTTATTTCCTCTCAAGCATTAATTCTGATTGCCCTTGACAATTTTGGAGCACCTCATCCCAGTTATAATTTGACCCTCTTCTGGGCACTCTGAGGTTGGTTGCCCCGGTAATCTATTTTGTCAATGCAGTACTGGACAAGAAAGATTTAAAATACCATGTAATTAATGTGGTGATGGATGATGAGACAGGAAGGGTGTTGATTGCCATTGGCTAAAGGTTCCGGTGAGTTGAGTTTTTCCCAACAACCAGACTGGATGAGCAATTGACTAATTAATCGCCGAAATCTACCCAGTGTTTCCTAAGTGAGCTTAGTCTTTATTAGGGTCTGTAGCCTTTTCAATCTGCAACACATTGGCAGTTGCTAAAGGCATTATGGAAGGAAGGCGAAGAGTTATGGACTGAGGTCGCTTGCCTCAATTTATGTTTTTAGTGCCAGCTGATACACCCAAACGTGTCTGGAGCATCCACATAACGATGGCAGATGTAATGTAGGACATCGAATAGACGTTTGCCTTCCCTGACAAGCAGTTAGATGCCGTGAGTGATCTGAAACAACACTAAGTCTTGTGGGCACAGCTGTGAATCCATTTGAGATTAGGACTCCATTTATACATTAACTAGGTATCTAGACTGTCACAGTCAGTGGAGATCTAGTTAAAGCAGTCACTGGCACCCAACATGTCACTTGGCTGCTCAGCCACTATCTCTCTACAGTCAGACAGGTTGAGTCATCCTCCAGACTCTGGTGACTGCATCGAGTAAATCTCTGCTAACACATTGCGAACTTGGGTGCCTCAGGCTCAGTTCAGCTGACTGAAATTAGATGCCTAGTGCCATGCTAGATGCTCTAAACTATCCTGGCTGGCCTCCAGCTCTTTCTTCAGATAGAGGCAGGTAGTTTTTGCCAGCCCAATGAGGACATCTCAGACTTTTAATGACACCTAAAGAATTACAAGATGGCTACATGTGGGCACCAAAGTGCTGCCTTTTGTCACACATTGCAGGATGGAATGCACAAAGTCATTTCAATAGAAGTGCTAAAACAGTCTGAGTCATCTGTATAATGATACATTATTTATATGATAGTCATATTGGAAGGTTTTATTTGATCTGGTCGGAAAGCCTGTACCAGCCATTCCCGATTTTGATAATCATTGGAGATGTTGCCATTTCAAACTTACTCAGTAGCTTTTCATGTCATATTCTACCAGCACATTTGGCAAATCACATACTAGGCCTCAAGAATGACTGTAAAGGTTAACTGTAAAACATGAAATAATGCATATTTTTCATCTTAGACTTTTCATAGTCTTATGACTGCTGTTTTCTACTTTTTCTCAGAATAACTGAAAGTTTCTTACTCTTACGCCATTTCTCCCACTGACTCTAAATAGTACAGGCTGGTAGATATATGAGGGGATAAAAAGAGGAAGAAAGCATTCTAACTTTATATCTTTTCTGGAAAATAAGCTCTGAAATTTCTTTGAGAAGATTATGCTCAGAGAAAAGATCTTTGCTCTGATCATTATATCAAGCACGATAAACAACCTACATTATATACAGCAAAACTTCAGTTCCATAAATCCAATTTTCCAAGACTTTATGTGATAACAAAAATCAAATTTTTTAACCAAAGTGTGTATACTCTGTAGCATGTACATTTTGTTTGGTTTCAACGTAATACAAAAATACATTTAAGATAGACAGATTTAACAATTTTTAATTTTTCATTCACACAAGGAAGTTGAACAGTTACACCAGACAATATTGTTGCTGTCAGGGGTTCCAGCAACCTTCCCAGAAGACAGCTGGGGCCCGTGGAAAGAATAAGGGAACGATATTTTGTGTAGATGTTCAGAGATGTTTATTTTCCCCGCTGCATGGCTGCGAGCTCCGGCATAGACTGAAGAATCATGGGACAACCAGAGTTCTTGGGGTGGGGGGAACACACGTGGCCAGTGGGGAACAGGACCCGGGTATATGTGACCAGGGAGCAGGGAAACCCCATGTGTCCAGGCCATGCTTTCACCCCAGGGCCCTTTCCCCTCAGGGGGGGACCTCCACACAATATGACTGAGGATAGTTATTTTCAGGATAACTTAGTCATTGGGTAGGATCATTAAGAGGTCATATTTTTACTGTGTGGAGCATTTCTATTTTTGTGTACTTTGTGATCCCACAGATAGGTCACAGGTTTTGCAGCACCCGTTGGACATGACTTATCACCACAAACTGCAAATATGTAAGGTCAGAATCTGTGTAAAAATATGTGACATATATCCTGTTTACACTTACACAATTATAATAGTTCAATCCTTTACACAGAATTGATGCCTCAATTTTACATTTTAGGAGGTTACACTCTGTGCACATGGGTGATGTGACTGTGTTGCAGGCTGCAGCTGACATTTAGGTGTCTGCGCTATAGCTGCGTGTTTCTGGTTTAACAACACCTACTGCATCCAGTCCTTGAAATTATTTCACCTTCCAAACATCTAACTCGATTTGAACTTTAGCTAAGCCAGAACTGAGTAAGGATTTCAGGATTTCAGCTGCACCAGGTAACTGATGCAAAAATGAAGCTGAAAATTGACACCTTTTGTGCCTTTAAAAATTCATGTCAGTGTTGCACCAGACGACAGTCAGAATAGCTATGCCTGGAGAGGCCAGTTGATCACGATAATCTGCTGGGCTAGAGCAGAGGAAAAGCAGCTTGATTAACTGTAACATTTGTTTTCATTTAATAGCTACAGAGATTCCAAAGCTGAAAGGGAGCACTCTGGTTATCTAGTCTGACCTCGAGTGGAACAGAGACTTCACCAGGTGATTCCTGCACAGTCTGAGTGGTTCTTCCCTGGGCCGTAAGGAAATTCTCCAACGAACTATATGGGTGAGCATTACATCATGCAATATATTGGGCTGTATCCTGAGTTCATTTTACCATCTTGTAAATCCTGAGAAGTTTCACTTGGCAGCCCAGGGCTTACATGAATGAAAGAGAAATCGGAATTTGGTTCACCCCTCCTCACAATATGGTACCCAGTGAAAATTTTTCTTTACTCTCCTGTATAAAAAGTGTGAGATGCATATTTACGTACTTCTGTACATTGCTTCGTTCTGAAGTGCAATGTTTCAGTTGAATCAGTGGGATTGAGGTAACTGGCCCCTTGGTCCAATCATAGATTTTGGCGCTGTTTAGAAGACAAGGAAGAATTTTCAATATTTTTATTGCAGTTTGTAGATGTGTCTGACCTTCTGCCTTGTACACATTTACATTTCATCCCTAATATTAGCACTGAATCCATCACTTCTCATGTAATTCAAGCAAAACCTCCAAAAGACTTAATTTAAAAATCTACCATATCATTAAGCAGCTATTTTCAAGCCCTTTCAGAAGCTATGTGCCTACCTCCAGGGAAGAAAAAAGTGAAAAGATTTACATTACAGACTGAAAATCCCTAACTGTAGTTAGATTACATATTTATCCTTCCTCTTCAAAGCAAAACCAGCATATTTTGAATACAGCTAAATCTGATGTAACAAGAAATAAAACAATTCAAATGTAGTCACTATTCTAGGTAATATTCTGATGCTTAAAAAAACTCTGCATCAGTACATCTGATAATAACTAAATAACAGACAAATGTTGTTATATTGTCATATTGTAGTCAGCAGGGAAAAGAGGGGTTAGGACAGCTAATGTCACACAGGTTATTAGGTAGCTAAATCTGGGTTTCTGCTAGCCAAAATTTTTGAGGCCTATATTTGGCTGAGATCACCTGGTTTCTTTGACACTCACACTTATTTTCATATCTGTATCTAGTGCATTATGTCACAGTTCTTTTCAAAAGAAAAGGATGTAGTTCCTTTAAGGCCTAAGTCTAAAGTGGATATATGAAAATGATCCATGATGCTATTATCCCAACCAGACTTCCCGAGTGATACTTTCTAATATCAGAAAAATTTGTTGCCATGGTGACTGGCCTGACCTGAAACAGTTCAGTTGATGCTGAGCTTCCTTTCCCTTCCCCCCCCAAAAGAGCTAAATATAATCTTTTGGAAAGGCAATTTTTCTTTTGATTATTTAACAGCAATCTCTCTCGACCTGTTGTTCACGCTATATTGGCTTATTAACACTCTCAGTTAGAACAAATACAGAATTTAAAGAAAAGTGAGCTTGAAAGCAGGCTACAGTTTTAATTGAAAATTATTCTTGTAAGAGGATTCTGTGCCCACCCATCTCAGGTCACCATCTAATTTAGCTTCTTCTCAATGGAAATGGAAAGTTCAAATGCGCCATTAAAATCTAAGAATTCCAGTAGTGGGTGAATTCAGCATTACCTGCCCACATTAAAAGTGGACAGTGGCATGTTAAATGTTCTTTTGATCCTTAGTAACTTAGCTAATTTGCCTCATCATTAGCATGCATCTTACTTTAATCCTCTATTGGATTAAAAGGTGACCTTTGCATGAACCCTCAAGGGAAGAAAATTTTTGTTGAAAATTCTCTTTGCTTTGAAAGGGTGCTGAGAAGTCAGAAAAGTCAGGAGTGGCATCCTGCTGCAGCTCTAATAGCAGCTGGGATATGTTGCATTAATGGTGAAACAGGGGCTGAAATCCACAAAAGGCCACAGGTGCTGAGGAAGGAGTCAGATGGCTTATCAGTGTTTAAGGGCCAAGAATGCAAATTACAGTGTCCAAAATGAGCACCACCTATGACTTCACTGGTTATGGTTTCTAGACATCTAGGGAAAGGCTCCAACTATTTAGTGTCATCCAGCTTGCCTGAGGGGCATGCCTGGGGTTCCTAAGGGCAGTAGATTGAAGAAGTTTATGTATATAACCTGGAGGCAAGGGCAGTCTGTCTTTAGAATTAGACCAGACTTCTTTCCAGGAACCTAAGACTTCCTGTATTTCTCATATTTCTTTTTAAAAAATAACCTCAGTTATTAAATATTATTAAATATTTAATAACCTCTGTTCAGGGTTATCAGCTGCAGTCCAGGAGTGGAGTTTGGGGAAAGGATCTTGGGATCTTTCTTGCCAGCTCCTTCAGAATGAAGCAGCATTGCCCACTGTAAAAGGATATTTTCCCCTTTTCCCTCACCTCTCCGGTAATGTCATCCTTCCCACACTAGCATCCTCCTCCTCCTGACATAGTGCTTTCACCATCATGTTCCAGACTTAGACTTGCTCTTGTTTTTTCTTTTTGGTTCAGGGCTTTTGCAGGTTTGGTACACTTCTGGTTCAAATGATGTTCTTTCTGACAGGATTTCAAGCTGTGAATTTTACCCTGTGCTTTGGGGACAGACTCACTGGCATTAACTGGCGTGCCTTTTAGGCATCAATTCATCCAGCGTGTGGCCTCCAGGTCTGAATAGGGAAATGAGGGTCTAAATGCAGTGTAGTGAGCTCAAAGAAACTTGGGAAGTGTCCCCAGGTCTCTTTGTGGGATAGGATGTATGCTAATGTTGGGAGAAGCAACTAACTTGCTCTGTGTTCTTGGCACATCATTTCACCTTTTCAAGGTCTCTTTCACAAACAACAAGAGGGGGCTCATTAACTGCTGCTCTGAATATGTCCACTGAAACAACGCCTGAATAGAAAATTAGGTTCTTAACCGAAAGACTTTGATGAAGAACTTCTGCATTGCTCTAAATTTTCCACTTTTGGTTGGAAAAATTCTAAAGCAGAACTGTTTGGCTTTCAGCCATGTTTAGCTTACAAGATTTTTGCTTTGCTGGATCTTTTTTCAGGAAAAGATCATTCTGAGCACCAATATTTATATAAGACATTTCAGAAACTAGCAATGAAAAATGATCTTGAAATGCAAGAAGCAGTAGTGTTATAACTGGGGATGCCAGCAAGGGGAGATTTGTAGGGAAAATAAAGTTTTTCAGTATATCATCTTATATAATTGGGGGGGAAAATGGGGATGTAAACCCCTGCTCAGACCTCACTAACTTACAGAAAGGCCCTAGTTAGTAATAAAGGGCAAAGAAGTATGCCTTCAACTTCTCCAGAATTGCTCTCCAGAGTCTCTAATTGCTCTCTTTCACACACACAAACATACACAAACAAGTTTTAAAACCACTTATCTTGAACAGGTCTACAATCTGCCAAATATCATGTTCTCTGAAAGGTTACAAAGGAACATGGGATTCCTCTTGCCCGAACAAACTAACTGACTTTGACAGCTAAATTTCCCTTTAAATATGTTTAGAACTTCCTTATAGAGAAGTGTGAGTCATTCTGACAGGCTTGATTTGTACTGAAAAATGAATGTGTTAAACTTATTATCCATTCAGGTTAGAAAGACTGTAAACAGTAGGTTGATGACATTTGCACTTTGTGTGCTACACCCTGTGTGCCTAAAAGTGAAGTTATAAGAGTAGGTGAAAGACATGCTGAAGATTTTCTAGAAATGGTATCTCAATCCTTTTCTGCTCTTGACTTGATGTTTCCTTGATATTTTATTTTCTATGATGAGGAGAATATGTATGAAAAGATGGGCTTCTTTTATCAGCATCGTATTTATAGCAATTTATTCATATTTCAGTCAGAACTAAACAACAGTATATAGCAGTTTGTTGGAACTAATAAAACACTGCACGATAGACCAAAAGGTCTGTTTAAGTCTGAAAACCCATCAAGTGATACTTAAGGAGATGTTGAAGTTCCAACCTTTGTTTAGCGTCCTTGACAATATCTGGATCTGCCTCTGTTTCTGTGCTAAAAGCTTTCATGACTTGTAAATAACAGTGAGTGGAAGGGATGTGGTATTCTCAAAGTCAAGTGTTAATTACTTAGGAAATCTCTCAATCTCTCTTTGTTCTCAGTGGTAAGAAAAGCTCTCCAGAAGATAATTCAGAGGTGAAGCCTACCTCAGGTGCTCACACGCGACGTTTAGTATTGTTGGATGAGCTCAGGGTGCAAGAGGACACCTCAGTCCAGCCTGCACGTGCCTCTGTGTTGACTTGTTTGGGGGGAGCTGGCAGGTCCTCCAGGCAGGGACACTCAGGTAAGAGTGTTCACGAGCTTTCTCCAAGCTCCAAGTCTACTGGCTGTACTATTGGATCAGGCACTTATGACTCAAGCATTGCTGTGAGGCAGGATAGAGATCTTACTTCAAACTGTGTGGTCAGCTTTTGGCTTTGAGTGATCTTCTAGATTACTAATAGGGACATAAAAAACCCTGGCAAATTAGGATTAAAAATGATAGAATTGACCCTCCTCTGCCCTTCATAATCGAAAAGTGGACAAGATCATACAGTCCAAGAAGACTTGCTTATTGTGCTATGATTTTGGCCCTCTTTGGAAACTGGCTGGTAGCACTTTGGATCCAAATCAGCCCTGATCTGAGTAGGTCAGGAACAGTGTGGGAGCCACTAGCTAAATTTGAGGCTGATCTTGTCAGTATAGACCTTTCCCTGTCTCCATTTCTTCAGCAACTAGCAGCTCAAGAAGCTTTAAGAACCCTAATCATATCATGTAGGGCACCATATTTCAATTCCCTTCATATTTATTTTATGGAAAATTCTCTATTGCTGAACACTTGAAGTATGGGGAGTATGGGGAGATATCTGTAAATTAGAGATGTTTAAGGGTTTGCTTAGAAATCATAGCCTTGTCACTGATACTTGAAAAATCATCAGAACTCATCATCAAATCCAGCAAGTATATCTGTACTCAAGAAGGAAATGTCAGCTGAGATTATTTTCTATCCAGACCCAGCATTTCTCTGGAGTGTGTGAGGAGTGTGAAAGAGAAGATAACGAGAATGAAGATTCCCTGTCAAATAATAGCGCACTAGAACAAAAGAGGATTAGGGGTGTATGAAAATGAACACTCATCTGATCTGAATGTGCCAGTTCTATGAACCCTTGTAAGGCTGACAGCTTTGGTGTGATGTACTCTGCAGAGGACTTTGTTTTTCTTCTTTTGCTGACAAATTCCTGCCGGGAATCTAATGCATTATTATATTCCATGGCAAATATTTGCAACCCATGGAATGGATAGTGAAAACATGACTCACTTGGAGAATTTCATCTTCTTTGTGTGTGTGTGTGTGTGTGTGTGTTTGCTTTCAGAATTGTTCCAGGTGTTGTGCATCACATTTGCCATCAGGCCAGACTGCAGCTCTACAAAGGCCTCGAGGACGAGGACTCCTGTAAAAGCGTCTATCAGAGAAAAATGAAATTTTATCTACAGAAACAGTACAAGCACACCAAGCACATGTAGAAATACAAATGAATTTAGGTATTTTGGATATATTTTCATTTGGATATGACTATCTTTTTGGATTGAACTACAAAAAATTATTAGTTTCTTATTTTTTACTACAGTGAATCAGAAAAGATAAATCCAAGTGAATCTCTGTGCTCTTGTTGCCCTGGGAATATAAAACTGATTTCATGTGGTGCAGTCTACGATAGATTGTACCAGAAAACAAAATGGAACCAAATATCCCACCCAATATCTAACAACTCTTAAAAGAACATTTCGAGGGTTGCAGATGCAGAGATTTAAAAATAAAAACATACTAGAATTAATGTCATCTGTGGTTTTGCTTAGGTTTCTTAGGTTACAATATTGAATTAAATAGTTACATATGATTTTTCGCACTTTGCCAGGGGGATGAATCAGACTTGTGCTGTGAAGGCATCTGTTGTCTGTTAAATCCCCTGACTCATTTGTTGCACAAGTTGGAAGATGTGAGATGAATGAGGCAGGGGACAGTAGGGAGAAAGAGGGCTGTCTAGTGGCTGAGGTGAATGGATGCCACTCAGGAGAACTGGATTTCATCCCTACCTCTGACACAAAGGTATATGAGGAACTGCAAATCTTTTAAACCAAGGTGGTTATTTTCAGCCATGAAGAAGTTTGATCTTCCCATTGCACAGATATGGATTTCAGTTCCTTTGTGGATTTTCCTGGTACAACCAAGCTTTTTCTGGCCCTCCTGCTTTGTTCTTGCTCTAGAGAGCATATTAGTGAGTTGAATCTCCTCAATTCCATGCCAGGACCTTGGCCTTCACCTTACAGGGTCTTTGGCGCAGGACAGGGCAGTTGTTTCCTGTTGAGGTGAGGGTACAGACTGCCCCGCAACCAATGGAGGACCATCTAGCTCACCAGTCTCATGATATTTTCCTCAAGTTTTCGGAAGTAAATAAGATCAGATTTTATTCACATTCAAGAGGCTGGAGCTGATCTCTTCTTCCCAGCAATTCCTTTGTGTTATGTGGGGGTAGCTCAATGTTTATCAGCGGTACTGCACGGGAATGAACTTGGCTGTTGGATGTAACAGGGATGCTGCAAATTTCATGCATTTATACTAGCAAAGGTGGGACGTAGTCAGGGAAGGGGCTGAACTGAAAGATTTTGAGCTTAGTTTGCAGATCTGAGGATGGTTGTGTTCATCTTTTCTGCTCTTGAAGAACTCTTGTTCTCTCTGTTCTTGTTTTAGTCCTGTTACAGTCCTATTCCAGTCCCATGTCTAGCTCTTCACTTAAAAACCATGGAAATCTCAGAACATTCAGGTATGCCCCATTTGGGGATTTGTATCACAGTCTCACTCTTTTCCTTTCCCAAAAGTTTTTCCTCACCAAATATTCAGTCAGTGTTAGTCAGACGTCAAACTTCTTTCTGTGACATTTATTCCTCTGCACTGGCATCCAGTCTCTGCAGTGGGGTTCTCCTCCCATCCTTGTGCCCCCTGAGCACAGTTTCTTTGCACACAAACAATCCCATCTCTTTCCTCAGCGTAACTGTGGCCACTGCTTGGACCTATGGCACACCTTACTGTTCCTAGGCTCTAGCCCTTACTCCTCTTCCAGGCTTCCCAGTGTGCTGGATTCTTCGTAGAACAGACTTGAGGACAGAATTTTTAGCGGGGCCTGTAGCAGTAGAACAAGTGGTAACAATTTTAAACTAAAAGAACCAGATACAGACTAGATATATGAGACTGATTTTTTTCTGAGAGAGATGCACAGAGAAGTTATAAATGGCTCATCCCTGGAAACAGTCAAGGTCAGGTTGGACAGGGCTCTGAGCAACCCAGTCTAGTTGAAGATGTCCCTGCTCATTGCAGGGGGGTTGGACTGGATGGCCTGTAAAGGTCCTGTCCAACCCAAACTGTTCTACGATTCTGTACTTCCAAGGATTCTTCCCAGTCTTTATTCCTTGACAACACCTAGATCTAGAGTACTCCTTCAGAAAAATTCACATTTTTCTACGTACTTCCTTTTCCTTTGAACAAAGGACAGCCTTTGTTCTCCTCTTGTCCAACAGGAGGTAGGTATCTCCCTTCCCTGCGATGCTCTATTTCGGCAGCGGGTGGACTGAGAGTATAAGAGACATCAGTTCCCTGGGGTCACATCCAGTGCCCAGGACTGCTCTGGCTCAGGACACGTGGGGACAGCCATTACAGAGGAAAATTGATTTCATTCCTATAACCAATTCTGCAAAATACTATTTTATATAAAAACTTTCTTTTTCTGGTGACGGTGAAACACATACGATTCAGCACATACAGAACTTATAAGGAGCTGGGTCATGCTCAGTGAAGACAGACTGCCTGGGGATTCTGGCTGATAATCTCTGGCAAGTCTTTATGGAGTATGAGC
>VYZQ01050172.1:46073-71307 GCA_013400655.1 Mystacornis crossleyi
GACTGAGAGTATAAGAGACATCAGTTCCCTGGGGTCACATCCAGTGCCCAGGACTGCTCTGGCTCAGGACACGTGGGGACAGCCATTACAGAGGAAAATTGATTTCATTCCTATAACCAATTCTGCAAAATACTATTTTATATTAAAACTTTCTTTTTCTGGTGACGGTGAAACACATACGATTCAGCACATACAGAACTTATAAGGAGCTGGGTCATGCTCAGTGAAGACAGACTGCCTGGGTATTCTGGCTGTTATTTTCTGGCAAGTCTTTATGAAGTATGTGCAAACTACTGCTTGTCAAAGACCTGTACGTTTTTAGGGTGTGTATGTATTTCACAGAGAATAAGAATGAGTAAATGAGGTTTATCCTTAACAAAAGCCACACTCTTCCACCACACAGGGTTCCTGCAAAACACAGAATTTCAAAGCTTTTCAGCTATATTTTTTAAAATGTTGTTTAGCAGTTATTTTTATTTTATCTTTTTCTTTTTCTTTTTNCATTCTTCAGTGTCTCTTTTAGGAGTCAGATCCTGATTCCCTTGTTGACTGAGGAGTAAAACACCTTAAAAGGAATGGGAAAAGTGAATATATGGTATCCTGCTGCATTCGCCACACTGCAGTGGTGGTTCAGAGCCTCTCAATGGCTGCGCTTGGATGTGTGCAGCCTCCTGGAGGAGTGGCACTGCCTCTTTGGCATGTGCAGCTGAGTTCTGGGAAGCCACAAATGGGGCCGTTCACATCTGTCTGGCTGTGAAGCTCATCTGAAAGGAAGAGGAGGGGGAGATCTTGTAGCTCCACCACTATGTAATTTTTGTTATGGAAACTTATTTTTAATTTGTTCCATATGAATCTTGGGAAAATGAACCATTTGAGAAATTTATCATAATTCTAGTCTAGATAAACAGCTCAGTAAAGAATGGAAAATATGTATTTTTTCAGAAGGCACCACTAAAAATATTCACATATGGCAGTGATTTCCTCAGGATTCAACAAAGAATTGGCTCAGGAGCCTTCTCCTGTAGATACAGATCAGATTTATCACTGCGGTAATGTCACCTGACTTGTACGGTTTTTAAGCTATGAGTCAACAGAGCAGAAAGACATAGATCTCCAGCATGTACAGTATTTATCCTCTCCTTTTCCACTCACTGGCTCTGATTTTGTTTTTAACATTATTAAGGAGTGATTCTTCATAGCTAAGGTTACAAATGAGTTTGTCTTAAAACTTTGTTTTGGCTTCATCCTACGGCCTACCCTGCCACTCCATTGCTACAGGACCTTGGAGACCATAATCCCAGCTGAGAACAAGATAATCCATCTTTTCAAAATGTGAATCAAGTGGAAGGCTTGTTGGATTCCCTTTCTCAGAAAATGAAAATGCTCCCACACCAGAAAGAGAATTCCTCTTTGTTTTGCTGCTTTGTCCATCTTCAAGGAATTAGCGGAGAATTGCTTTATTTCTCTGTGGGATGTTCTAGATGTTTTCCCATCATCCTGAAAAGAGACCTCCTATTTTACTCATCACATTTTAAAGAGAGACATTGGTTAGAGTAAGAAAAAACCCAATAAAGAAATCTGTCAGTGTTAGTTCTTTGTAGTGGATGAGCTGAACAGATTGTGGATTTGAGCTCTTAAAGCCTGCAGGGTAGTGATGTAGATATAGATCCACAATTTTTAAGATCTATGTGAAGAAGATGATAAGCCTAAAAAAATTGTGACCAACTAAACAAGACCTTTCAACCTGGGGCCACTGAAGTTGCAGACTCCTCTGTTAAGCCAGTGTGGCTCTGTATGTGTTGAGCAGCTCTGTGCCCAGCATGGTCCCTATGGGGAGCGGCTGGGAGCTGGAGGGGAAACAGGGCAGAGCAGCAGCCAGGTCCTGCAGGGTCCATGTCTGCCAGTCAGGGACCTCTAATGCCCCGTCAGCACCTGCCTGCTCCTGACGCATACCCATGGCAGCATCCTGCTGCTTTCTCCACTGGAACAGGCTGCCAAGTGTGAGGATAGCACACGGCCTTCCTCCACCCCATCCTTCCTACATGGAATTCAAAATTTTCATTTCTGAGACTGAAGTACTGGGGAAGGTCTGGAATTTAAAAACTTTAAGTCTCTCTCTTCTGTTGTTGTTGCTGTATTTTCTTGCACCTCTCACTGTTTGTAACAGGCAGTTTGAGAGGGCAATTATTTTCCGATGTACCAGCTTTTATACAAAAACTTGGTAGATATTGTGGGAGCTTACTACACATACATCCTATGTGTCATGTACATAAGAAGTGGCTATTGTTGTAGATGATACATAAGTAGCTTTTTACCGGATTTTTTTCCCTGAACAACAGTGGAAAGCATCCAAATTCAGTTTAATGTTTAAATACTTTTGGCTTAGTTTAGTGTATTACTGTTACAAGCTGCAGAGATCTCAGTCTAGGCTTGCAAAGAGAAGGGTTTTCATATCTGAGGGTTGCTCAATCAGCACAACCCTCACATGCACCCATAACACTCTTTCACTGGCAGACCAACATATCTGAGACGTGTCCCACTGACCGGGTGCAGTGCACAGGCAGCCTGTGCATAAAGTCATAGAGAAATAGGGCTGAAAGGATTTCAGGAAATCATATATTCCAGCCTCCCAGCCCTAGATCACCACTGCATTTGACTCTTGTGGATTATTAAGGCAACTTCTTTCTAAAGATGCCTCACAGCATTCCCAGGCAGTCCATTACACCAGGCTCATCATTTTTTTCCTGCTTCTTCTTTGCACTGTCATTTAAGTTCATTATGCTCTTTTCTTTCCTGCCCCTAGACACAGAGAAAAGAATACTCCTTTCCTCTTTGAAGTTGCTCTTCTGTGTTTGAACACAGTTGTTCTGAGGCTAATCACCCTCATTTCCAGTCTATGCAATTACTCTTTTTTCATTCTTTCCTGGTAAGTCTGGTAGGCAACGTCTGACACACCCCTTCTGCTGAAGATAGTAGATCGTGAAGTAGATGAAAAACCTTGGACATTAGTTAAAAAGAAAATAACACGGCACGACCATTGTGATGGGGTCAGCTGGACATTGCACAACCAGAAAACAACTTCAGTTGACTACTTCAGATGTAACAGATTAATTGATGTCAAATGAAGCAGCACTGCAGATTTTTAGCCCTGAAAGGGCTCCCCTACAGTAGAAGGGTTCCCTTTGCAGAAGTTGGAAATGGACACTAACATCAACATTAGAGCTGAAACCAGTACAGCTGAGCAATATCACGAGATAGACCATCTGAAGGCATGTGACTGTCCTAAAATAGTGAGCCTTAGAAATGAGGAAGCATTATTAACTACTCTTCCTTGTCTTTGGTTTGTGAGCCTGCAGGAATAACGTAACATTTCCAAGATATCTCCTGGAAGCCTCTGTGAAAGAGATTGAAAACTGAGATACTTGTCTAATCACTTGGCTCTAGAAATAGAGGCCTTGGGAGAACACCAAATGTTGTAATTACATTACTAGCATAGGTGTCATAACATTTTGTTTCTTTCTGTGTGGAAAATGAGAGAACTGCAGTTGTTCATGAGTTCTTGGATAGGAAAAAGGTGATTCACACAGGAGCCTGAACAGTCTTTTCTCAAACATCAATGCTGAATCATCCCTACTCTTCGCTGTGATGGATTTCAGGTTGTTGAAACAATTGCTTGACATGAAGCCAATTCACATTGCAACTCTCTGTGCCATACGCAATGGGCCCAGGGACACCTTAAGATTTGTCAAGGTGTAGAATCAGCAGAATCTAAGCTGAGCTGAAACATCAGATGGAAATTAATTCTCCAGGGGATGTTCCTGCTTATCGTTAACTTCCACCAAGTTCACTGTGAACCATCAGTAGTTAATATGAGAAATATCAGATAACCATTAGTGAGAATTTGTGGGCATTTACAGTGGCATATCAGATTGCTGCAGCACTGACTTGAAAAGATGTTTTGCTTGCTATTGATTAGAATTTGGAGGAGGGAGAAATACTTACACTCAAGACAGAGCTACAATTATGTGTGATGGATCCCAAAGTAGTTCAAATATTTACTTAATATGTGATAATTTAAATGAATTAGACATTAGTTTATAATTGCAATCAAAATGTGTTTTCCCTAAGACTTTAGCTGTTCTAATGATCCTTTAAGTGCAAAGAAAAGCCTGCTGCTTGATTGAAACATGTCCAAAAGACATCACAGCTGACAGGAACTTGAATTGGTCTTCTGCATTCATTTTTGATAGCAGAGGCAACATAATCTGACAGCAGATGTTAAGCAGGCAACATTTCTCTTTTGCTCCTAGAAGCAGCTGACGAGAATCTGTCGCCTAACTTGAAACAAATAAACAAACAAAACCATCAAAGTTATCCAATTAAAACTGGCTTACTTCTTTGTAGAAAAATACCATTTGAAAGCAGGGGCAATTAACCTGTCCTGATAATTTGTAGAAGTGAGTCCTTAAGAAGTGAGTCCTTAATTTTGCATTGCTTGACTAAGTTTAATATTTCTGTTCTCTCTGTTCCATTATTCTTGCTTGACCATTCTGCTTAACTGTGCCAGAATGATCTATAGTTCCTGAAGCTAAAGACCCCTGACAATATTTTTTCCTTTTAGGCAGGAATGTATGATCCCTTTTTACCTCAAGAGCCTCCTGGACCACTCTTTGAGCTTGAGTACAAATGTCTATTTAACTCTCAATTGTACAATGATAGCTTTTGTAATTTATCCTCTGTAAAATGACTCTGCTTCTAAAGAGGGGATTAAAACCTCTTGTCCCAGTTCTGGTTTACCCCAATAACCAGAGCAGCCTATGGCCTAATGGTTAGAGTTTTTAGCTGTCAGCAGAAGATTTTGCCTTCATCTTAAGATATCTTAAATGTCCACACCAAGGTGTCTACTTGTGCTGGAAGTGTCTAACTTCAATGATAGTCCATGGAAAGACAGTGTTGTAAGAGAAGTCTAAAGAGCAATTTAGATGCCCAGCTACCACCTGCCTGCTATAAGGTGTACTGAGTAACTCTTCTGGGTGTACTAACTAGCTCTCCTATGACTACAGAGGGAACTCAGGTGCCTCCAGCAGACATCTACCTTCATTTAGGTGTCCTATGCTTGAGTAGAACTCCACCTGGAAGGTTCCAGTCTGTATTTTGGACAGGGCACCCAGTACCACTGGAAATCCTCTAGAATATGTATGCACAACATCCATATGGAGTTAGCAGACATGATGCAGGCCATAGGGGAGTACTCCATCTTTTCGGAGTAACATCAGCAGTGGCAGCAGACCAGGTAGGTAGCATTATATGTCTGTGTTTGGGAACGTGAACTGAGCAGGAAGGATGGGATTTCATTACCCGGGTGTAATTATCCACTGATTTTTGAGACATCTTTTGCCATTCCAGGGATCTTCAGGGATCATAGATGAGACAAAGTACTTGTGGGAGACCTACATCCTTCCAGAGATATGGGTAAAACCATGGCCTAAACTCATAAAGTGTTACTAGATGCTAGTGTTCAGGGAATCAAGTCCTAGTTTGAGAGCTGAATTAAGTGGGTTAGTCCCAGTGTAATTCCCATATGGAGAAGGGAGAACTGTAGCCAGGCTCCCTAGGTCCCCAGCCAGAATGTAGTCCTTCAGTCCTAGGAAGAAGGGTTTAACACACATCCCTCTCAGCATGTCCTACAGAGCTATTTGCAGAGGCTCCCATCAGGAGGAAGTTTTGTTTGGAGCCTTTTCTTAAGCATTTGTCATCATTTGCTCTGTGGAGCACACAGAGGCATCTGAACTCAGTGCCCTTTTTAGTCTGAGATTCAAGAAAAATAAGGATTTATTTGTTTGGGTTTTTTGCTTAATTACTGCTTAGGATGTAGCTTGAGCTTTCTGGAGTCCCAAATACAGGCACAGAATTAAGGCATTAACACAGCCACAGTTAATTATTATGAATAGGAGCAACCGTGGTACATGAGCCATGATGAGCTTGTAAATTGAACAGAGCACACTTCTAGGATCAGGAGATCAAACCCAATTTTTGAGTCCATACCAGAAGTGGTGCTGATTTATTTTACAGTAGATTAAACATCTTAATTTGGTCAATATTTTGTTGTTAGAAAGACCCATTCCTGGGATCCTGGGTATCTTTTGATTGCAGCAAAATATTAATTAGCAATTAATTCATTAGTCAAGACCAGAGTAACAGTGACTACAGGGTACAGGAAGATTTTTTAATATTTTTCTCAACTAAGAGGGCAGAGGCAGAACCCTTGTCTCTGTACCTGTGTCATTGTCCGTTATTTCTCAGGCTTGGTTCAACACTTTCAGAATATGAGTTTTGTCTTGCAGCTAAAACAAATGTTTCCTCACCTAAAAATATTTGAAAGAATGCAACTGGATTTTGGTTGCGATTGCAACAAAACATTTTAATTTAGGAAATTTCAAACATTATAAATGATCCAAAATAGATTTCAGTTTTCACATTAAAAATTAAAATCAAATAGAGGAAGAAACATCTGGCAGATATATAAAAATCTTGAAATAATTTACACTCTTCCTCCAGGTTGTAATGAAGAGAAAAACCCAGATTTTTCCTGGCTTTCACTTCATGTTTTCAAGATGTCTGCACTTCCTCTTCCCTTCAGTTGCAATGAAAGACTTTTTGAGCCTCTGAGCAGCATTGAGCCCGGGCCAGGGTCCTTAATGATGCTGCCCTTGCGAGAAATCCCCTTCCTTTGTGCACAGGATAACTGACAGCACGGAGCAGCCGGGGGGAGAACAAGCTGCAGTTGGCAAAATCCTTCAGTTACGGGTTTGTGCTTCTGTCCTGGGCGATGCTTTCAGGTACATCGCCCTTACGAGTTCCTGCAGGAACACCGGGTCATTACTTATTCTCTTCGCTCACCCGCTGCCCCAGAGCCACAATTTACAGCCCATAATGCCTGCGCTTTGCTAAGCGAATGACCCAGACGCATTAAACATTATTATTATTACTATAGAGCATGACCATATGAATAAACTGAGAAAACACCCTCTTCATTCTACAGTGATGGATCATGCATTTTGGGTGATTTCTGCAGCCCAAATCATTGTCTGTAAAAAAATGGTGATAGCCATGATGACCAATAGCCATACAGTGAGTTATTCATTAAAATGCCTTGCTTCATTACTCCACTACATACCTTCATGTAATTCCACTTGAAAAAACTTCAGACAACCCCCTAAACAAGGGTTGCACCCAAACCAGCAAAGCCTGTTTAAAATCTGTGGCTCACAGTACATCCTCAGAGCAATTTCGGGATGGTATTCGTGCTTCATTTAGCTCTGCATTTTGTTCTCCGAGAGATTCTAATGAACGTATTCAGGATTTAACAGTTTCCTTTCCAGAAAGGATGATGTCAAGATAAGAAAATGTTAATATTCACAAAATAACCAGTGCCTAGTCTGGTCTCTTTAAGCAGCAAACCTCAGGTTGCTTTCATGACAATGCTTCTGATCTTGATTTAAGGGATCAATTTAAAATATTTAAATTTTGACTCTAACTTGGATAAAAATGTCTTTGTTTCCCCAATTTTTTCTACAATATCAGAACATTATCACAACTGAAAATTATAATTATGAAATTTTGATTAGGATGTTGGTCTGAAAAATCAGGGATTTTGCATTGTTTTCTATCCCTTTTTTTGCCTGTAGAAACTGTACTGACCAGTGATTTATTCCATTAAACCCATCTGAGGCACTAATATTTAGAAATGATAAATTTGTATACACTGTACTCTAGCACTCTGTGCATACTCAAAAATTAGAATATTTTCCACAACCTATAATACTCATGAATGCTCATCAAATATGCAGTGTGTTGTCAGTTCTCATTCACTTAGAATGTCCTCACAAACCAAATAAAACCCCGCCTATTTTGAGAGTGAGTTCAAATAAATTTGTACACATGTATGTAAAAAACAATCCTCTCCTTCTAATAGTAGTCTCATAAAGAAAGTGCTTAGGTTCATCATCAACAACAAGAAATACTTGTTCACTATAACTATCATCATGGACTTTTCATGGAGAAGCTTAATTCAGTGTGCTTTCAAGGAAGCATATTTGTGTTGAAAAATGACTTAATACCCCTCCCTCCCTTTTCTTCTTCATATGTACATCTAGAAATTTCTATGACTAGGTCTTCATATGAATTTTGAGTAAGAGCACAGCAAAAACCTCTGATAAAAAATGCAAATAGGTCTTCACTACCTTTATTCAAATTAATTTATTGGAAATCTGGGTTAGGGCATATCAGACCACTGTAAGGATACATGAGAGTAAGGATACATGGGGAAAAGAAATCCCAACAATTAAAAGCCTGATTTAAGGAAAATTCTTAATCTAAATGTCAGTAGTAATAATTCTGAGCCTAAGGTTACACATATGTTCGTGTGTCTGGTTGAATCAGGACTTTGGGTTTATATTTATAGGACTGAATTTCAGTTATTATATCCCATCTTTTTGCACAGTAATAAATAGCCACTCAAACTGGTAATCTCTGCAGTTTCTTTACAAATGCCAAAACATGTTTCTTGCAGACTATAGAAAACTCATGAATATTAATTGATTACCCAACTCCTAAATGATACACAAACGAAATACCAGTGAAACTACCAGTGGTCAGACACCTAGTTGATTGTGTTGTTATGGTCCTCGCAGTCTGCCTTTGTGGCATATCACTTACATGGGTGATTTTGTAAGAACTAACCTCTGTATCAAAATGAGATGACCATTTAATATCAATTATTGTTCAGTTTAGCTAAGGTGATCTCACTCCAATTCCATTGCTATAAGTACAGGTGATTAAAAAGACATTGCAGATAGTGATGGAGAGGCATTTTCAAAATGTTCTCCTTTGGAAAGGCAGAAACATTTTTGCTTTATATTTTATTCTGTTCACATCTGTCATCTCAGTAGAGATGATGCAACAAACCCAGTATTCCTACACATTTGATTTCTGTGGTCTAATATTTGGCCATGGCTCCCTGGCTAGCTCCTACAGCAAGGGATTCCCAGCTAGTCTCTCAGTGAAGCACAAAACTATTTAGTTGTTGTGGTGGGATCAGACTGGGTTCATTCAGTCTGACATAGCTAAAGGTAAAATAAAATGAAGTTCAAGAGAATATTAACAGAGGTTTGGAAAACAAAAAGTCACATGAACAGCTGGACAGTCAGAATTGTCAGGATTCCATGATTCAGCACATTTTAAGTCATGCTCAAGCCTTCAGACTACTAATTTACTTTTTGCTTTACTTTTCTGACCAGAGCCTGAAGCACTTAATCTACTGGATTAAATATGCTCCTGGTTTTCTTAGTGGTTCAACCATTTCGACTTTTTAATCTCTAGAAGATTAAACCTGCTGAAAATCACCAATTTCAGCTTGAATTTCCCACCTCTGTTTCTCCAGGTGGATGGAATTTTTAGAACTGAAATCTTATAATCCTTGAAAAATCCTCCTAATTCCCATTTTAGGTGCACTCCTGGCTAGTGTATACATGCTGTTAACCCGTTGCTTGAGAGGAGTAACTTCTATCAGTAATAAAACATAAAACCTGAACATCAGAGGTGTGTTAGGATTCCAGAAGCTGGGACCTGTGTTATTTGCAGTGCTGTAGCTCCTTTGAAGCTGTAATATGACTTGCACCAGCCTCAGTAGTGCCATCCAGTACACAGATCATCACAACCCAGGAAAACCAAAATGGGCTTATGACCTGGTTAAAGTCCAAATTACTTGTAATTAGACCTCGTAAAATGACACGGCTCACTGAGATCTCAGGAAAATATGTTCACATCACAGTTATTATTCCAGTAAAAGTGCCTCCCTTCCTAGCAGACAGGCAAAGGCCCGGACGGACATTTGCTGGAATTGGTCCTCGTTGACACTGGATAGCCAGCCAATAAGTCTTTCTTTCAACAAAGTACCAGAAGTAAGGAGAGACTAAGATTGTCACGGCATCCCTGCCTCTTCCTCTGATAAATTACATTTTTGAATGAAACTGTGTGGTGAAGAAAAACAGCTACTAACTCGAGATGTCACTTAACCAACATTAGAGAAATGTTCCTTATATGCAGAATAACTTGATCTGATGTCTGACTGCAGGAATCCACTTCAAAATCCCCTCTGGCAGAGAGAGCCCTTACAGCTAGGGTCTCACAGCCCCCTGTGGCACCTATGGCCTGCAGCCTTGGGGCACAGCCCCAAGTTTGTGTTCACACAACTCTTCTCCCCAGGGCTTTTCTTCAGTGGCTTCTTCATCGAGTAGAGACCAGAATGACCACAAATGCATCAAAACCAGAACACAGATTTAGCTCTACTTATTTAATCTAGCTTTCTGTCTGTAGTTTCACAAAGCAATTTTTTAAAGAACAAGAGTCCAGCAGCACACCTAAGAACAGATATTTGCTTTTTAATTATTTTCTAAAGTGCCAAAATTCTTGTGAAGTAATGGACATAATTTCATACTTTAAAAATAGAGAATAAACCACATAGGCAGTTTAGCAGAACAGGAGCATGGTGTGAGGGAGAGATTACAGAGAACTGTACTGATCATGATGCATCTTTCTCATTGAGAGAAGCTGGCTAGTGATACTAAGTAGACATATGTCTGGATAAATGGTTAGCAGCAGCATATTTCTCTAGTATTTAATAGATATATCATTATCTAGGCTTCTTTTTATATTCCTTTGCTATTAGGCAAAGGTCCTCTTGGAAAGAATTTCTATTTTTCTTAGTGCTACTTATTGAAGTAGGGAAAGACAAGTCATTTGGCACCTTAACCTTTTCCAAATACATGAACAGCTCAACCTTCCCATTCAACCAGGGAGTGAGAGAAGGGGCAAGAGAAGGGAAAGTTATGATCAGAAAGTGGAAAGTTGGTAAGGAGTGGAAAATATGACTTAGCTTAACTGATGTGGTAGGAAAGAGAAAGAATAGGGTTTCTCTAAGAAAAGAGAAAACAAGAGGTTTGAAATAATATAATGTTAGAATTTTCTATTGTAATTTCAGTCAGGTATTCAGATGCCATGGTGATGAGTACGGCTGAAATATCTAAGCACTCTGGGATACAATATATTCAAACAAAAAGGATAATTAAAATAGTGCTTATTTAGATGAGGGATAATGTCTCAGTTCCAATGCAAATGAGCATAGTTAAAGGATTACTTGCCTTTTTATAAAAATGAATATTGAAAGTTTGATGAGAAACTTGGGAGAAAACCATTCTGGAAGTCAAAGCAAATGCAATCTCTATATGCAAATGAAATCAATTAATTTTAGCAGCCATGTATGAGTGTAAATGAGAAAATCAATGATTTTCAAAATCTAGTAATTTGAAGGCCATTAGTCTCATTAGACTTCCTTTTTAAAGCTTAATTATTCAAAAATACAACCCGATTGAAGTGTGGTTTGGAAAGGACACATTCTTAAATTAATTACAGTAGTGATTTTCCCTGCAGCATGAGGATACAGTGCCAGTACATAGCTTTGTAGATAGAAATATGGGGTTTTTTTGCTGGATTTTGATGAGTCGTCCACCAAATCTCTGCAGATCACCTAAATATCTATGAAGAAGCATGTGAGTTGACCCACTGAAACCCATGGAAGATGTATAGTTTGTACCTCATGTGGGTCAAGCCCTTGATTTCAGGGACGTGCATAGACTGAAGGGTTTTAATGAAGAGTCCAAGCTGAGCAGAGAGGTAACCCTGTGCAGAGAGCTGGCCAAACAGCACAGCACCCCGAGGGCTGTAAATCCAGGCACTGGCTTGCTGGGGGCTCACCTTCCCTCAGCTGTCTCTGGGGCAGGAATTCTGCCCATCATCTTCAAAATAATTTCCTGGCTGCAGCACTTAGCCAGGAAATGGTGCTGTGACATTTGTGCTATTTGTCAACCTGCAGGAGATTTAAACAGATTATGACTGTAAATTTGGTAGTTTTGAGAATTGTCTGTGAACCTGATGAGCTGCAAAGAGGTCTTTAGTCCTAAATAGCACAGTATACATTTCCCCTCCTTTTCTAGCCATTCAAGATGGGATTTACTGTTTCCACACTTTCATCTGCAAAGAAAATACCTCTTTTCTGAGTGTGGGGTCCTGGTCTGTCATAGCTGAGTTCATCCCATTGAACTCAGCCACAGGCTAAAACAGGTGGCTGCATCCAGACTGCCAGTCAGCCATGGCCCTTGGCCTTTGCTAACTCCAGAACTGTGCCAGGGCTCAGCTGGGAATTGTTTGGATGAATTCTGCCCAGCTCAGGATAAAATTGTGCTGAGGCATTTTAAAAATTTATCAGCATGGACAATGAAGTTCATATTCTCAGGACACACCTTGGCACCTTTTCATTTATTAGTACTGATGGACTTTATTAAATAAATTATTCCCAATCTTTAAAAATCCATTTCTCATTGGAAGAAGTGTGATTATCCAGATTCCTAGCTACGTTTCTTCAGCCTGTGTGAAGATCTGCCCTAAGGCATTTCTGAGGACCACGTTATGATAACTCACTCTGCTGCTGCAACACTTGCTTATTGCCCCTCCTCTGCCCTCTTCCACTCCTTGCAGATCTTGCGACTTTCCTCCTCCACTCTCATCTCGTACTCAAAATAATCAAGATATAAGGAAGATGTACTTTCAGAGGCCAATTAAACGCAGCAGGGCACCAGCTGAGATGAGGAGCTGCAGTGAGTGAATTTAAATCAAGCTGCAGTTTCTGAGAGATGATCTCTGTACCACCACTGGAATATTTGTTAACAGTGGCAAAGGCTTCAGGCGGATCTGCACATCACCAGGGAGGCTAAGCCTTACTCAGATAATTGTGTGACCCAGAAGCGTGAGTGAAAAAAAAAGGGAAAAAATGGTTAAGTTATAGCTTGCAAATCACAAACAATGTCTGCAAAATTTTGTACTGAGATCTTCCATGTGACAGGCAAATGAGAAGCAAAAGAGAAAGAGGCACAGCTGGCTAAATCACAATGTTCACATTTATATAACATGTGATTGTAACGGCTCAGGATTGCAGAGGATTTAAAAAATAATTCTTTTTTATGTAAGGCAGCTACTTTTCAGTAGTGGCATTACCATCTCATGTCTGTACTCTCTGCTCGGCAGAGGCAGTTTTCAGACACCATTCCACTGAAGGAGAGGTGCTTTGAAAGGGAAGGAATCAGTACAGCCCAGTGGATTTTAGTCTGGTCACAATTTTGAAGATAACCCAGAATTTCAGCCCTTGCCATAGAACATCTCCCTCAGCTCCACTTTCCCATTCTTCCACTGCAAATCCCTTGATCTCCCGTGGTGTGAGACATCAGGAGAGCTGTGTGCCCGCCTGTGCTGCTGCCGCCTGCACTGCCCTGACCCTGGCTTGAACCCCTGCTGCTGCCTGGCCACTGGCCAAGGGTCCAGCCCTCATCTGCCCCTGGCCTTTGGGGCCAAAGCTGTGTCTGTGCACAGCAGAGCTGTAGGGTGGCTTAGGAGAGGAAGTAAATAATTCATCGGCTGTCTCTGCAGCACAGAGCTAGGAAATTAAAGGTCTTCTTTTCCCAAATAGCATCAGGTCAGCTGTTCAGAGGAACACCCTTCAGGGCAGCTCATGATGCCTTATGGCATGAATGCAGTGGGAATTTTGCTTTTCTCTTTTGTGCCAGCAAGCTGAGAGACATGGGATTCTCCAAATTAGTGTCTCAGTTTGCAGTTTGCCTGACTGTCTCGTGGTGAAGGATATTTCATGTATTACATGTCCTGGACTGCCCATACAGAGACATTTACTGTGGGCTGAAGATGAGACGATGGCTTTCTGAAACAAACAAGTAAAAATGAAATTGTAGTGGCATCTCTTTTCCTGTCTCCTGTGACGTTTTCAGGGGTCATGGGAAGGGAATGTATCTCCCGAGCATGGACTGTTCCAGAGCTCCGTGTGCAGGTGCCACAAGGAGGCTCTGCCACTGCAGGAGAGGAGTCACAGCAGGATTTTAATCAGCCACAGCAGAGCAACAGAGCAGTTTGCAAAATGTTCGAAAGACTGAGCATGCGTCTCTGTTAGTGCCCTACCTAGAAGTAATAGCAGCAGAAGGATTTCAAGGCTCTGCCTCTTTCCACAACTCTGCCCTTAATAAATGATTAAACTCTGCACTTAATAGTAAGAGTTGGTGGAATTTAAATGGGTTGCAGTGCCCAAGCTTGGCTTCTCCTCCTTTTTGGAAGCAGGGCTTAAGACAAGCTTATAAAACCTGAAGAAATGCAGCTGTGACTAATTCTTGGCTGCAGTTGGAAGAAAGAGAGAGGGGAGGCATAAAGGGCAAAAAAGGTTTTCTTGAGCACTCATGCTGGCCTGGCTTCTGTCTGCTTATCCTGTTGAAACTAGACAAAGTGACTGCATGGCCCATTCCAACAAGGTCTACAGAGAACCCCAGGTACATGGCCTGAGAGTTATATGAACTAATAATATAAATCATAAAATTAAATAGTATGATTTCATTCTGCAAATGATTTGGAGACATAGTTTAAAGGAAAGACAGAACACAAAGAAAAATTGTATTGCATGGAATAATTCTTTATGAGCTTTTTGTACTTTAATATGATATAAAATTCATATTAATAGGTGCCATTTTTATGAAGAAATTTATAGCCAAAATATGGCAACTTCTTTGCTGTAAGAAAGTTAAATTTGATGATTTCACTTTTTTTAAAAATTTGTATGGATATTTTGGTGTGAAGCAGTGAATTATTTAAACTTGAGACCTTTTATAATATGTACTCTTTTATTAACCACTTTGTTCATGATCAGTTTTTCTGTGGCATCAGTAAAAAAATGTGGTATCTGTCCATTGGCCAAAATGACATCTGTACATTTTCACTTGCATCAGCTGAAGAATGTGTAGCCTAGAGACACAATTAATGCTAGGCTGGCCTCTTCCCCACATTAGTGGTCTCCTATGCATAGCTTTATATACCATATGTGAAGGGCCAAATTAGTCCCCCTTGGGTCACACTTTCCTTGATCACTTCAAGAACTAACTGCACAACAGTGGGTGTTTGTAGAGATGTAATTTTCCATGACTGAACTGGTATTTACCTATAGAGGGATTTTTCCATTAAACATTCTGTGTGAGATGTTGAGACATAAAACATGTCAAGATATATTTATTAGTAAAAATCTACCAAGATTTTATACCCCTTCTGAGAAAATAATCAAGGTGTAAAGGCTGCTGCTATTTTCCTTCTCTGACCATTTTTTTTTTTTTTTTTTGTAAAAAAGTACCCTAAACTGTATCGGCGTACAGGTATAGAAAGTTACCAGCTTTCTTCATTGTGGCTTCAGCAGGGTTCCTCAAGGACAAGACCACAGGTCTGCTACCTGGCCTAAAAGGACCCTGCCAGGACGTAATAATTAAATGCAGTTAGGCATACAGAGATTCCTGGGGATGTGGAAAATCCTGATGTCTTCCTGGGTAAGGGATTTTTTCCACTCTTTTTATTTCTACCCCTGGCAACTCTGCTATGGGACTGAGAATTAGAAAGTAGGGGAATATATTGGGCCATTAGATAAGTCCACAAGTGCGTGGGAATGGTACTATATATCAACAAAACAGAGAAAAAGAACATAGTATAATCATTTAGGCTGGGAAAAGGCCTCTAAGTTCAAGTCCAACAGTCAACCTAACACTGCCAAGCCCACTGCTAAACCATGTTCCCAAGTGCCACATCTGCATGTCTTCAGGAATGGTGATTCCACCACTTCCCTGAGCAGCCTGTTGCAATGCTTGACAATGCTTTCAGTGAAGAAATTTTTACTAGTATCTAATATAAACCTCCCCTGGTGCAATTTGAGATCATTTCCTCTTGTCCTGTCTCTCATTACTTGGGAGAAAAACCTGACCCCGACCTGGCTACAGCCTCCTTTTAGCTAAGTTGTAGAGAGTGATAAGGGCTCCCCTGAGCCTCAGTTTCTCCAAGCTAAACACCCCCGGGTTCTTCAGCTACTCCTCATTGGACCTGTGCTCCAGACCCTTCACCATCTCTGTTGCCCTTCCCTGGACACACTCCAGCACCTCAATGTTTTTTTGTGAGGGGCCCAGAACCGAGCACAGGATTTGAGGTGTGTCCTCACCAGTGCCAAGTACAGGGGGACAATCACTGCCCTGGTCCTGCTGTCTCACTATTTTTGATATAAGATGGGATACCATAGACTTTCTTTGCCACCTGGGCGCACGCTGGGTCAAGTTTAATAAGGATGGTAGAACATAAAAGAAGACAGGAGCTGGGAGTTTCCTAATTTGTACATTAGAACTGAATTTGTGCTTTTCTTCTTGTACACTTTGTCTCTGAACCTGAATTTGTGGGCACCTGTGATGTGCTTTGGTTGAAAGTGACTGAAGAGATCATACTGGAAAGACCTGTTGCCTATTTGGGTTACGTTATTTTGTTTATGTGCTAGGATGCATGGGCTCTCCTGCTGTTCGCATAAGATTCTCAGTATAATGTTTTGCTGAAACCCTTAGGTACATTATTTTCATCACGTATTTTGGAAGATAATTTAGAAAACATTAAGGAAAAAACCCACAAAGAAATCAGGATATGTTTCCATTTTTGTTCTCTGCCTTTAGTTAGAAGTTAAGGATTATATACAGTGGACAGAATTAAAATATTATTATTATTATACTGAAGAATGAAAATATTTTAAAACACTGAATCTATCTTTGAAATGGTTTAAAGAAGCACCATAAGTATTAAAAATCCTGTACAATAATGATACTTGATTACTACTTGATATTATTATTGCAGGGCGTGGGTAGTGGGGGTATTGTTTGCATCCTTATAATACAATTTAATGTCTTAAAGTCTGGATTGTTTTCCAGGAGAATTTCTGACTTCCTTATATTTTGATGACTCAGCAAGGGGATAATTGCAACATATGAGGAACACTTTTCAATCTTAAGTGATTTTATGCCATCCTAAGGTAGATTTTTAGCTTGATAATATGTGTATGTTATTATATATAAATTTGTACCTCTGCTGATTTTCATTAAAAAATTATGATAAAGGAACATTTGAAGACCACTGTCCTGAGTGAAAACACATAATTTTCTCAAATGCTAAAAAACAGTGCACACTGGTGAAACATAGTACTAAATGTGGGACATAAACTGATATCCTCATAAGAGGCAACTAGAAATCTGTTTTGAGGTAGAACCATGAGGATGGTAGGAAATGAGAAACAGTAAGAGGAAAACCATGGAAAAGGTTATTTCTTTTAGGTCCATCATTTAGAACAGGCCCTGTAATATTAGAGAGAAAACAACAAAATCCTTCCCTCTAAAATTCAAAGGAAGACATGAACATTTTTTTTTATTTTGTACCATCCATGTCTTTAACAATTAACATTAAATAGCTTTGTCTCCAGAGAGGGGAAGATAGCTGCATGACCAAATCACTGCCTTATGCTCTTGTTTTTTTTCTGTGATCAGTTCAATCGTGTTTATTCACCAAAGTCATTAGAACTGCAGTGGTAATCAGAAAGAGGAAACGGTCTCCATCTATCACCCTGTTTCTAACAAGAAGAGGTAACAGACCATTTTAGTTACAGTGCATTAATGCTCATTAATGCCCTAATGAAGATTTGTGTTGCTTTTCCCAGAACCTTGAAGCTAATCTTCAATTTCCTCCTAGCTTTCAAAGTAACACCAGTTTTCACATGACTTCAGCCTGTTGGAGCAAACAAAGAAATAGTACTCTGACCATTATAAACCATAGTTTCAACAGGGAAATTAATATGAAAAACACAAGGTAAAATCTAGTTATTACTGTGGCTAAATCCTGTGAGTTTGGCAAACACTGACTGACTCAATCCCTTTGATTGTGCCCAGATCTTTCTCCCAGCAGCTGTATCTATACAGCTAACACATGGCTAGTATTAAACCATTGCCTATGAAACTATTATCACATATTCAAGTCTATGTTACTGTGATATATTATAGTAACCATATGGCCATTGTACATCTTGCCTAAGCTAGATTTCCACATAACCAGGTTCAGTATTAGCTCAAATACCTTCATTCTTACAATGAAACAGTCAGGCTGCAATGGGAAATCCCAAATGATCTTGGCTGATGACTTTATGTGATGTGTCACGTGCCATTACAACTCACACGTCTCACAGCTTGGGAACTGGCAGTGTTTGAGCTCCTTTGAGCAGTGTTTGCTGTGTTTATCCTGTCCTGGTGAGATTAAGTCCCAAAGGAGCTGCTTGCAGGGCTAATTTCATGTCCCAGAAAGAAAGGCGTGCCACAAAACCTGCTTCTCTAGTGTTCCATGTCACTGCTGTCTTGGGGCTGGACACGGTTACCATGTAGACAAGGGACTGAACTTTCACTTGCTAATGTGGGCGTTAGCTCACGTGTCTTCTCTAAATAGAGGGTTCAGGTTTTCACTCTGGTTTTGCCTCCAGTAGGACTGGGTGTTTGTTCAAACCAAACACCTGTTCACATATCTTGCTCTATCAGGCAGCCTCAAATATCTGAGGCTCCCAACACATGAGGAGTTACTTTCCTGAATTTTGTGTAAGCATCTGTTGGAACACATTTATCCTTGGTAATTATTTGATATTTGGACACAAAGAATTCTAAAGAAAGGAAGCACCTTAGTAGACTTAGGAACATTTAAATGCATCCTACGGAAAGACCAACTTGAGTGTTATTTGAAGAGCTTTAATTTTGTTGGCAAGGCGACTGGGAACTAAAAAGCTCTTTACTCTTGGAAACAAGCTTGCCAAACCATTTCCTTTGCATATCTTGTTCTGCAGAAGTAACAGAATATTCCATTCCTGCATATTTTAATAATGCCAAGGGAAAGGTGTACGTAGAATTAAGGAAAGCAGCTTTCTGACCAGCCAGTTTCTTCCTGTTCCCAAGTTTTGTGTGCAACAGTGGTGACACACAATTCCTCTTTCCTGGGGGAAAAGATATTTGTCACAAAGAGAAGTTCTGCTGCTCTCTGAAAGATTGACCTCTTTTACAGGTAGCAGCTTGGCAAGTGTTTGTTTTAATTTTTAGATACGTGACTTGGAAAAATTAAAAAGGGCTGTAGGGATTTGACCATCATTGTATTTTATATCTGTTTTCACTTGCATAGCTCCATGGCCTTGATTCATGTTGGTGTGAATGAGAAGAGAATTCGGCTCTGAATTTCCATTTTTTTTAACTATGCAGGAAAACTAACATTATTGTAAAGAGAAGCAGTTTAAGAATACTGTGGAATATGTCTATATGGAGATATAGATCAGTGACTTGGATTAACATATGGCAGTCAATTCGGTGCCCAGTAGTAGGTATTTGAAGAATAAAGAACTTAATTGTGAACAGCTGTTTCCACACACTTAATAAAACCTGCACGGCTGGTTCAAGCTCTATAAAGTGTAAAACATAGTTTTATAAAATACATACTGGGACCATGCACATTTTTCAGAGAGTGCATCATCCATTCTGACTGTTAAATCCTGTCTATCTTTTGATTTAAGAGACAGATTTCTGTAAATATTTTTCATGGTATTTTTTTCTGAGTGTAACAGGCTTGGGTTACCCCCTAATATTTGTAAAAAACATGGCTATTCTTACGCAAAAGGAGCACTAAGTTATTATTATTATAGGTGTCTTTCCACCTCAAATAATCTGTTTTGTGATGTTAAAAGAAGGAATGGATAGTGGCTTTAGGAATGGTTTTATTTCAGCTTGGTTTATGGCTCAGAACTATGAAGAATGTCAGTATCTCAGGGGAGCTGGGAGGGATCAGAAATTAATAGTATCTAGTTAATCTGCACCATATCAGCAGGAACTGCGAGTCCTGGGCACTAAAAAGGACACAGAGCTGTTGTGCATTCAGCTATCAATCCCATGGTTTGCTTTGCAATTATGACAATTAACACACACTGAAATGTGTGGCCAGCCAGGGAGGTTTGAAAGGTCTTTGGGGGTGTGAGCAACGAATGTCTTCATTCCTGTTTTGAGTGCTAGAGTCAAGGGGCTGAACTAAAGCCCATTTCTACCACTGTCTCTGCTCTAGGATTGTGTCTCTGCCTCCAGTGGGTCTCAGCTCTGATCCTGCAGAGTGGCCACGTACACTTCTTGTTTTCAGATGAGTCCCTCTGATGTGGTAGGTCAAAACTGCGAGCTGATACACAGTTTTGATCACTTCTTGGTTCCAAAGAGCAGAAATTATTCTACTACTTACTTCAGAGGCCAAGGACTTTCAGGTCTGAATTTAAGCTGGTTCAGGGAAAACGTGGAGAAACACTGCATTGGGTTAAACAATCAGAGTAAGACAGCTGGGTGAGAGGAGGCAGCTTTAAGGAACAGGTTGTGCTACAAGTTTTAAAGGCATTTTGAGAATTAATGTGATTTAGCAGAGCTTTGACTAAATTAGACTAAACCCAAACCTCAGCAATAGGTTTAATAGCAGGAATTTCCACGCGTTGAAATAACTCTCATATAGAGAGGACCTTCCTTAAAGTTTCCACATCACTACCTGAAATGGATAAATATTAGCTTACATGAATGCACAGTATTCTGCTAGTCAGCACCAATTTTGTACAAGTAAAACAAAATAATAAAAAAATAAATCAATATAACATGGACAAATGAAGATGAAAAGGATTTTAAACGGTCTATAAATCTCTTCCTTTAACTGCCCAGTATCCATTCTCCTATTTCTTCATTTGACCTTTAAGCCCAGAAGAATAAACTTGCACATCAAATATAAATAAATGAATAAACAAAGTGGGAAAGTTTTTTCTTGTTATTTGAGTCCAGCTCTCATATACATCTTGTTCAATGTCTAAGCAAATAATGCTAAATGAATATGAATATTAGCAAGTACAAAATCAAGCAAGGTCAATAACACTGAATGACAATTGTTGACATTTCTTGGTTAAGTGGCCATGTGCATGGCACTTTGAGCCCAATTATCTTTTACTAGACTTTTGGATGCAATTTACTGTGTTTATTTTTAATGACAGAGGAGAAAAGCTCTCCCAGTTTCTTGCTCTTGTTCTCTTTATGCAAGTTTTCAAGATGCTTGAGCTCTTCAGACCCGCTTTCTAGTGTGGCCAAAGGGCTCCCAGCTGCCACACATCTCCAGAGGGGACCTGGCACTAGAGGGCGATGGAGACATACGCTTTCGTCAGCATGTCTCCATTTGTTAGAAAGGAAAAACAGAGGAATAACAGATTAAGTATCAAGTTCTTGGAAGAAGGGTGTGCTACTGCTCTATCATCCCCATTACCTTCTGTTCTCATACCTTCTCTCTGGGTTCTGCTTATTAAATTATTGTACCCTAGGTCCTGTGATAGATCTCCACATTCCTTCTTTCCTGTGATTGTGACTTTTTGCCCTTCAGACTTCATGTGATCTGAAACCTGTTTCCAGCTCCTGATCAACAGTATTCTCCTCAGGATTCTTCCTTCTCTTTTCTAATCCCTGCTTTTTTCTCTGGCCTTTCCCTGATCTTATTCATACTTCATCCATCTTTCTGTCTGTCTATCTATCCTGCCCCTTCCTCAAGGAATCGCTCCCATCGATTCCTTCCTTTTTTTTCAGTACAGACATCCTGCCCCAGTCTGCACTGGAGAAATGCAAAAGCCATGAGGATGAGCAAATAAGAGTAGAAGGTACATCATCACCCGTGCTAGTGATTAGGATGGTCGAATGAAGAGGCTGGATCCTGGTCCTTGTGCCTAAAATTTCCATCCATGGTGCAGTACACAAATAATTCTTGAGAAGGTACCATAGCTAGGCTTTCCTCTAACCTGGGTAAGTATTACCATCACTAAACTCCAGTGTCATGTAGCAAAGCTCCTTCAGGAGGAGTAGAGTGTCCAGTGATGATCTGAGGAGCAGGTAAGAACAGCTGGACCTCTGGCTGAGGGAGGCTGAAGCCTGGACTGTTCACTGCCTAGCTGCTCAGGTTGCTCTGTGAAATTGGATGGGGTCATAGGACAAGCCTGTCAGCTCCTGAACTGGCAGTGAACTGAGGATCCTGAACTCCAGAGAAGATATCAGGATACCCTGCATGGACTTTCCCCATCTATCAGCTCAGGGGTGCTCCGTGTTCACACGGATATCTGTGTTCACTGTCGTGTGCCAGAGGCAGATGGGATGAAGGAAACTGTCTTCTCTACTGTGTGCAGGCGGCTGCCAGAGGTGCACTGGCGGTGAGGAGGTAGGAGTGGTTTGTGCCTGTGACTGGCAATGGGAAGCTGTGCCCCAGCTCTGCACGGCATGCTCTGGTGCAAGCAGCTTTCTCCTTTTGAGGTTGCCAGCTTTCCTTGTTTTGCAAGCACCACATCCCATGAGAAATGCTGTAAACTGTGCTGGTGGCCTGATTAGGCTGTGTGGGATTAATTGTGGGTTAGGCTGCTCTCAAGGGAAATTTCTTGTGATGCATATAGGCAGGAAGAGAGCTGTCACTCAGTCATCTGCTTCAGTCCATACAGTTTTTATTATCCTCCCATGGCTTCTCAAGCCTAGAACTCTCACAACTTGGAAATACATCCTGGATTTGTTACTTGAGAACCTTTTTCTCTTTACAGAAGATTCAGGTTTATTCCAAGGAAAAGGCAGTCTGTCTGTAGATCTGTCATCCCACCTGCAATATTATTTCTCTAGTAACAAATATGCCATACATCCTCCACAGCTTAATCCACGCTAGACATTGTCTCTATCCTTATAACTTCATAAAACCACTTGAAAGAATGTGTGAGGAAAAAAATAGAGGAATGAGAGGGGTGGGGAATGAGACCCCTCTAAGCCACCATAAACTTTTAAAATCATGCTGAAAATTGCATCAGTAAACACCACTGTCCTGCAAATGGATGATTCATTTTGCATTTGCTTTTCATGTCTGCATACCATCTAATGTCACTTCACTCGCTCATGTAGTGTTGCCCTCTTGAAGCCTTATGGGCATGTTCTCAGTTGCCATGAAGACAAAAAACAGGCAAATGACACAATGCTCCCAAACTCAATGATACTGTAACGTGGAAAGTTCTCAAAAGCATCAATTTTTAGGTTATTAAGGTGACAAATATTTCCTCCTCCTCCAGATAAAGCAATCTCTCTCTCACCTCATCACTGTGGGATATGATTCCAACCGTATTTCCCTAGAAATGATATGATGACAGGAGAGTATGCGATGGACAATGAGAAGGTATTATACAGACTCACATTCAAATTCATTATCAGACAGTGAGACTGATGACTCAGAGTTAGAGAAAATGAAACAACCAAAGATCATGTCTCAGTCAGTGCTCATAACAAACTTCAATTCCCATCTGCACAGCTCATATACATGGGAAATACACCGCATGCTTAGAATCAATTTGCATATGCTGTTTCTACTCAGCCACACAACAAATAATGTATTAGGAGTGCATTTTAATGCATTGTATTATCACGCAACTTGAAATGCCGTTTTCTGTTAATGTGCCTTTCGAAGGCTGTGTGCAGGCATGTGAGTATGCTCTCACTTGCTCCTCCCCTCACTGTTACTATTAGCATAAGGAGGTCTTCCACCCGAGGGACCAGATCAAAAAGAGGTGAACTTGGGAATCAAGAATTTTGGTAGAAGTAACAGATAGATATTCATATTTCAAACTGAAGATTTAAATACCTTCTTTGGCATTGGAGAATTATCTAATATGCAAGCAGATTTCAGAATCTGGGCCAGAGGCGCTGCCAAGGCAGGATCACATGGTCTCCATTCGGCCTTATCCTCCAAAGAGAACAGGCCCTTGTATTAACTGCAAAACAGTGATCTCAGAGCTCACCAGCCCAACCAGACCTGCTTTGACAATGCAGTGCTTTTGCTGTGACAATTCACTAGTTCTGCACTTGCTAAGTACCAAAGAACTCCAGAATGTGCTGCATCATTAGCTGATTTTTTGATCTCTGATAGTAAAAACAAAACCTGACAAATATGTCTGCACTGTATTTTCGTGATTGGAAAAGTAAAAACCAACCATGTCCCCAGCCTACAGCTGTGCATCAATTCATCGGACTGAGCCAAACGAAACTATGTTTTGAAGTTCAGCCTTTGTCTTGCCATAATTTCTGGTGGAAAACCTAGGTGTCATGGAGGGGTTACCTTACCTTCTATTCAGCTATTTTCAATAGCCATTCTTCCTTTCCTTCTCACAAAGTGCTTGGAACAAATATTTCCTGATGTCCCTAAAGAGAGGTTGTGAGAGCCAAAGAGGCTTTTTGAGCTGTAAGAAACTGGATAAGTGGTGGAGGTCACTCTCACGTCATTCTGTGCAAGTGCTCCTTATGCTGGCCCTTCAGTGATGTTCTCCCCAGAACTATGCTGCTGTCTTATTCCTTTCCCTTTCTTCCCCTTCATGGGGATGATGAATGCATTTAAACAGACACTCACACATCATGTCTTGCACTGTATTATCTTCTTATCGCTGTGTATCAGAATTTTCAAGTGGCTCAGAGGTAAATTAAAGTGTATTTCAGAGATGCAAACTAAACTATGCCAGGACCTGTTTTCTAGCTGGAAAGACAATAGGCTTTTCTTGTGAATTTGACCAGTTTGGAGTCTAATTATATGTTCATCATCTCTGGCTGTCAAATAGCTTGGTTTTAAATTGGACTTGGTATGGTTATTCCATCATCTATGAGTTATCAATGACCAAAGTGATGTGCTAAAAGAAGTGGTGGTTTCCATTAAGATTGTGTTATACTAGTGTTTACACGACACAAGCTTGAGATAATTGTTTCTCTTTTTGGCTCTTTTTGAATGTTTTTGAGGTTGAACTGAGTTTAGATATTTGATGAATGCTAGGAGAAAAGCAAAGAGGACCACATCTAAGGAGAAGAGAGAAACTTGGTTGATCCAGAGATTACAATAGACATTGATATCTCTGAGCACCCAGCAGGCACCTTGAAAAAGTACCCGACTGTAGCAATTTGAATAATAATATTCTATTGTACCCTCTCAAATCTGTAAATCAAGAACACTCTTGCAAAACAAACATGACATGGTTCTACTGAGAACACTGATGTCATAGTTTAAATTCTCAAATATTCTTTTGCATATTATTCCAATAATTTATATTAGCCTGGGTCCTCCCAGGGCATACAGGAAATAATAGTTATTCTAGACACAGTAGAATGACAACATTATTGTAAAATCTCTCTGCAGTTAAGGTCTT
>VYZQ01050177.1:0-13006 GCA_013400655.1 Mystacornis crossleyi
AAAAAAAAAAAAAAGGAATGCAATGGGTTTGTGATAAAAACATTGTCTCTGGACATGGTTTCCTTGGCAATAGTAACAATTACAGGGCATTTTTAACACTGTCTATGCAGAGACTTGCTTTAAATAGCCCATTCTTGAGTTGGTCATCTCAGAACTAGAAGCAGCAAGAAAAATTAATTGTTTTCTTTAGTTCAGAGAGCACGTACAAACCAACAGAGATAGGAGCTTTTCTTCTCAATGACATCCATGCTGGACTGAGGGCTGAAGTCAAGAGGATCTTGATTTGCCACCACCCTATGAGGTGTCCAGGGAAGGACTGGACGTGGCACTCAGTGCCCTGGGCTGGGTGACAAATTGGCCACAGTCTCGCTGTAAAAGCTTGAGCCAATGCTCGTCATAAAGTAATAATATATTTCTGCATATTTAAAGAAACGTAAAGTTATACAGGGAGAAGATTTGGCCTCCCACCCTTCCACGATTTTTTTTTCTTACTCTTCTTTTTCTTCAATTTCTTTCTGCTTTTTGCTTTCACTTACCACTGGAGATGACTCTTGCAAAACCAACAGGGCACATTGTTAAGTAAGACTCACACACAAGTTTGTGTCTGGGGTATCCACTGCTTTAATCAAAAAGGAGAATTTCCTCTTCTCTACCGGTCAGCACCAGACCCGAGGAAGGTCTAAACTCCTTGAGCCTTAGAGATCAAAAGAGCTCTTTCAAGAGGCGGAACAGCGGATAACTGTAAAGGAAGTTACAGCTGTTTGCCATTTAATGAAGTTAAATGCACATGTAAATGTTTATAGACTCCAGGCTGAACTCAATTTTTTTCTGGAAGCAAGACTTTTGCAACATAATTATATACTCCACTATTTTTTCCTGGTGAATTGTGAGTTATGCATAATTCCTTGTGATAATCTATAAATGGGTCATGGATCTGAAGAAGTTGAGACACCACATTACCTGCCTTATTCACATGAGCAGTACTGTGTTTATTCCTGAAAATGTTTATGCAAACCTCTCACACTTAACATGATTGGTTTGGGGTTTAATCTTATACTTTTCCTCCCTTCACAGTCAGATGCTGTTTGAAAACAACAACAGCAATAACAAGGAATCCACACACATTTCTGGGTAGGGTCCAAGCACTCCTTAAGTATTGAATGAATGGGTTCCTCCAAGCAAGGAAAACCTTCAGTCTCTCATCTGAAAAATATTATGTGAGCAAAAGCTCAGGTCAGCTGTTACCTGCCGAGTCTGAAACTGTTATCGGTTGATTTTTATTCTTTCACATGGGGGCCGAAGCAGTATACACAACTCAAAAAAGAATTTGTATACTCTTTTTGGTGTTTGTAACCAGGTCCAGAAACGGTCTTTGTAACCAGGTGAATGTAAAAGCCTAAGGCAATCTACAGAACACCACAGAAGCCTGTTTTAATTCAGTTAAATTCTAGGAAAATAATTTAACAATATGGGATTTTTTCCTTGCTCCCATCTCTAAACTGTGTGTTCAGCCTAGTAAACCAACTCCATGTACACTAAACCTAAAAAGGTTCGCAAAGAGACCGCCAAGAACCCCTCACCAGCTCCCTGCATTGCTGCTCGCTGTCTTTCCTGCAGGCATGCAGTTAGGAAGAAAAATTGCATCATGGCTGTGAGATTAGAGGCATTTTATGCTTGAGGAACCAGAGTGCATAGCAGGCAGCACCAAGGTGTCTATAACGAAGAAATAATGATATAAGGTACCTGAGCAAAGAAAACAGTAAATTTCTTCCCATAAAAGGCTGATTAATCCCAATTAGAGCTACTACAGAAAAATCAGACAGGCCTCTGTTCTTCCCATTATATCTCAGTCTTGCTTCTCTCTTAAAACTTTTCTGCTCTCTGCTTTCTTGTCATTCCCCCGCCACTGCGTGCCAGAGCCCTGGCACGCCATGTCTGGGCCAGGGGAACAGCCCATTGCTCATCCCCACCGGCTACAGCAGTGAGGAACTGCTCGCTCCTACAGCTGGATATTCACGCCATCCCTGTGAGGGAGAAGGGGAAGCGACTGGCTCCCAACACGGGTTGCATTGAGAGGGCTGCTGCAGCCTGCATGTCCCTCAGGATGGAGCATCTTGGGTTGTCCATGTCCCTGTGCAGCCTCCACCTGTGTCCTTGGTCTCCGGGCGCAGGCCTGGCTCAGCTCCACGCCAGGCCTGGCCTGACAGGCCGTCGGACCCACAAAATGTTTTGACCTTGGCCCCCCCAACCCCACAGCAGAAGGCAGGAGTGAGGAACTGCTCGCCCTACAGCGGCACTGGATATTAATGCCATCCCTGTGAGGGAGAAGGGGAAGCGACTGGCTCCCAACACGGGCTGCATTGAGAGGGCAGCTGCAGCCTGCATGTCGCTCAGGATGGAGCATCTCAGGTTGTCCTTGTCCCCTGTGCAGCCTCCACCTCTGTGTCCTCCGCCTCCGGGCCCAGGCCTGGCTCAGCTCCACGCCAGGCCCAGCCTGACGGGCCGTCAGACCAAAAAATGTTTNTAAGAAACAATAAACATCCGAGTTTGAAGAAAAAACTGCATCTCTCGCATTTTAATCCAAGCTCTGAGTAAAAGAACACGATAAAAGCAAAACAGAAAAATCAGCACCGACCCCAAACAATCGATGAAACACTCTGCGATGAAACACTTCCCCTGGCCCACCCCTCTCTCCTTCCCCGCAGAACAAAACACCCCTGTGTCTCTTTCCGTCAGACCGGGAGACTACAAGAGACATATTTAAACTCAGATAAAATAAAAGCAGGTCCCTTGTGGCCAAAGTGTAAGATGTCATTTAAATAAACTTTCACCACCACCACCACCAACAAAAAATTTAAAAAAAAAAAAAATCACAAAGTGCCCTGCTATAAATGAGTGATTCTTAATGCAGCCAGTGATCAACAAACTCACTTCCTAATTAAGTGTAGGAGCGTAATGAGGAACAGGGCATCCTTTGTTTTGCCAGCCCATATGAACTCCAGCCACAAGTCCCGAGACTCCCTTAAGTCCTGCGTTCAGAGCTTGTAATTAGTACATAAGGAACCAGGTACTGCAGCAGCCTCTCGGACAGTGGCTCCATTCAGCATCAGCCAGATGTGAGGAGCGTTCAAAGGGCACCGACTGACTCACATACTGCGTGGTGTTGTGTGACACCATAATCTCTGGTTTCCAGCCCCGCAGTCAACAGCCGCTGTCATTTTTAATGCGTTCTAATTAGCTGGTAAGCTTTACAGAGAGGTTCAGCTGTGCCAGTGGAGCTACTGGTGCAGGACAGGTTGGTCAGCGTGCCTAATATTTCCTAAACTATCCCCAACTTCATTAGATATTAGATATTAGATATTCATGCTGGCATGATAAAAATTAGATCATGGAATATGCAGTAAGTTTAAGGACCTTTCAGATGTGCCCCTTTCAAAAATTAGCCCACGAAATAAAAGGGAAAATGGGAAAAATATACACAGAGAAGCATCATGAGGAGCAAAAGTGAACCTCCTCCTGAGGTACCAGGAAGCCTCCGAGGGAACCTCACTCAGATGTCCACCACTGTTATCCCTCTCTGAACAGTGGGCCACTGTTCCCATAAGTCTCCATCCCAGAAAATCCAGCCTCTGAGGCAGCAATGTTCAGAGGTCAGGAGCCACTCTTATCTCCCTTGCAAAGCATCTTAGCTCAAGGTTTTGAATGATCTCTGTAGCCTCGTCTGTGCTGGCACCCACCAGCTAAAGAGCATATCCCCTCAACCAGTCAGTAGAAGGTAGAATGTGACAATAAACTATTTTAATTAAAAAATAATATTAACACTATGGGGTGTAAACTGCTCCTCTGGCAGCAGGAAATTATATTCCTCCTGCATCTGACAGCTTTACTGCCCTTCAGGTAAGACAAGGTGTGTGTGTTCAAAGCCACACAACCTTCTCAGCCACACAACCTGCAGCTTTCTCTTTTTTTTTTTTTTCTTTTCTACTAAATAAAATTTCTCATACAGGAGTGCTGTGATGCAGCACTTAATGAGCAGAGTAACTCCCTTAAATGACTTGCATAAGCACCTGTATGAATAGCAGTCCAGTACTGACCTAAAATGGGATGTTACAGAAACGTTTGTGCAGATTTCATAGACTTGCTTTGCTCTGCTCTGCTCTGGGAAAATATTGACACAGGGTATAAAGGAGCAGCAGGTAAATTAGTGATAATTACTGAGAACTATTAACAAATTATGAACTGCAAATGAACCAAGCTGGCAAACAGGCTGAGGGGCCACCGGCTGTTAAATGCCCACATTAATAATTTGCTGAATTAGTTGGAATGTAATAATAACACATTCCTATAGAAATATCAAGTTTGATTGCAAAATAAGACAGAAAGCAAAACTAAATTTGTTGAATGTAAACTGTACATTCAGTTTGATTTAATTCTAATTAATGGTGAAATAGAGACATGGGAGACAACATTTTCCAAATCTGTGTGCACGTATCAGATACCATCAGATGAAAAATCCTTTTTGAAGAAATTAATTCACTATTCTTATCGTCTGTTGCCGCTGCAGCCCTGTACTCATACTTGCAGACAAGTCGGTCATTCATCCAGAAGCAATCTTCAAACTATGAAGCATTATCAAGTTGTTCATTCACTTTGTTTCTTTTGCAGATGAATGGGCTCAGGCTATCTCTGGAGTAATGTGGTGATGAAATCCTTCATCTGGTCTGTGCCTCTCAGCCACCCAGAGATAAACTGCACAGCCCCTCACCCAGCCACCCCAGGTTAGTCTGGTTTGCTCCAGGCTGCTGCAGCACAGAGGCTCAGAAACAAAAGGCTTTCCCAAGCACCATCCCTGAAACCCACATCTGGATGGAGTCTGAGCAGGAAGGAATTATGAAAAAAACTCACGGCTCCCATCCTGTGGCAAGACCCATTTATCCTCTTAACCAGGCATCCCTGTGCCTCCAGCAGCTTTCCTCCAGTGATGATCTAATGATTAACAACACAAGTGTAGGGGTGGTGGGAATGCAGTGGTGAGGAAGACAGCTTTTCAAGCGGCACCCCTCCAGAGAGGTGATTACGCATTCTCCGCAAAACGAATAATGCTGCTTATTATGTGCTAGGGAACATCAGGCACCACTCAGATGCATTACTCATCTATTTTTCCAGGTCAAAATCAATGTGAGGAAAAGTGATGTGGCATGAGCATTATAGACTTTTTAACAATACTGATACAGGGGAATTATGAATGACTCACCCACTGACCTCGAAGCGTATTTGCTCTCAAGATGCTGGTTTGAATGTGTGAAAGGAGGTGGGCTGCAGGAGCTCATAACACATGTTTTCAGGATCTGACCTGCCTTTCCCTGGAAGTGTTTCCTCCTGCTGTAGAGGAGGGACATCAGGAGCACACACCAAGCTCACCTAGAGCTGAGTGATGGCAGCTGAGAGCTCTGCATGGGAACCCACGGACCTGTCCCAGCTGCCACCCAAGAATCACACGCAAAGGAGCCTAACATATAAACAGGACAGGTGTCCCAAAACCTGGCACAGTTATGTGTTCAGTACATGGTAAAAGAAAACAAATTCCTATAAAATCAAAGAGGCACAGGTTTGTTTAAATCAATGTGCCACAGTGTTTGACTGGTTTTCCTCTTGTCCCTTTCTGCTTCTTTCCACATCACCTGCACCTGTCATTCACACTGAATGGCTTTATTCGGTCCTGTCTCAATTTTTTTCTCCCCTCTTTTCTGAAGGGGATTCCGAACTCAGAAAAGTTAGCATTCAGGACGTGCTCACGACTCACAGAATCACTACGGCTAGAAAAGACCTTCAAGATCATCAAGTCCAACCCTAGACTGAACACCACTGTGTCACCAAACATGTCACCAAGTGCCACATCTGCTCATTTTCTGAACACCTCCAGGTACGCTGACTCTACCACTGTCCTGGGCAGCCTGTTCCAATGACTAACCACTCCTTCAGTCAAGAAATACTTCCTAATATCCAATCCACTTGATCCATGCATTAGAAAAGATGCTACAAAACAATTAAATATATAAAGCTTCCTTTGCATTAACACCAGCCCAGAAATCACAGACCTCTCTCAACCAGTGACTGATTTCTATTACCCTTGGTGTTACTGTCGAAAACTACAGCTCAGTGGATGAGATTTTTGCAGGGCTGGATTTCCCTAACCAGGGAGTCTTGAGGCAGGAGGAAATGTCCACCCAAAGTGCTTTGCTGTTTTGGTGTCACCCTCCAGTGCCTGTCCATCCCACCCCCTCTGGAGCAAACAGCAGGCGTGGGCTCCCAGCTCAGTTTATCCACAGCAGATTGGTGGATCTCAGCCACTCCTGTGGAAAAGCCTGGAGGCATGAAAAACAAGGAGAAGGAGACATCCCTGAGCTGGAATCATCCCGCGCCCGTTTGGGGTGTGCTGACAGGCAGTAGCTGGGAGGGAAGCTGTGGTTATTGCTACGTTAACAGGTCTCTCTGTAAATCCATCTTATTCGGGGGGGGCCTTATGTGACGTGTGGGAATTGAGATAGGTGGAAAACAGGAAATACGCACCAACAATAAAACTGGGTTTTAATCAGAAACATACTTGGTGAGAGCAAGGAGTGATTTCAGCTTGAAGAACTGCACACAACCTGTCATGGGTTGACACCTCTTCCTGCTCTTCGGGTTTTTCTTCCTTTTGGCTCTGCAAAGTTGCTCAACAACCCCACGCTAGGCTTTTTGAAATGAGCCACAGCAAACTTTAAAGATCAGACCAAGAAAATATCCCACCCTGTGAAGATAAAATCCCTGCTACAGGGTAAACCACGGCAAATCTGAGCCAAATCCTTATTGTTCCAAGAGATGTTTGCCACCTAATTAAACACAACTGTGTTGGTAATTATTTAATTTAATTTACTTAATATTTCATTATTCAAACTTCTTTTGTACAAGGCACTTGAAAAGCTCCATAGTCAAGACTGGCTTTTGGGAATAAAACATTAGCTGTTAAATGTAGTGACAAGTGTTTGTTGAACGGATTTCACAGCTGTCATTAGCAGGAAAATTCCACTAGAAGTTGATTTGAGTTGTCATTAACAGAGTCAAATATTCAAAAATACCATACTTAAATGGGGATTTTGTGAATTCCACTTAGTGCCAAACTGCAGCCTCAGGCAGATGCATGTCACGGAAGTGTTTCAATGTTTTCTTAAGTTCCACACTCCTTTGATAATTTCCACATTTTAATAGACATAGGTACTAATAACTTTGGGGCAGGTTAGCAACTGACAGATGCACTTTGCCAGTAAAAGTTCATTATTTTACCTAATACTACAGAATGACCATTAAAAAAAAAAAAAGGCAAAAGCAGAGAGTAAGGAAGGGGCATAGAAAAGGAACAGAAGTGATGGTTTATAGTAAAATGAGGTGTGAGGCAGGCAAAGAAATTATACTGGAAGGTTAATCTACACAGGTCTTCTCTTGACCATAACACTCCTAAACAGCTGCTATGGAAAGAGAAGGGTGGGGTTTCCAAGACTGAGGTTAATTGATCACTAAGTGAAACAAAATATTATTAGGTTTCTGTGATCCTCTAATCACAACAGCAGCCATGCTAATGAGTCACACTGAAGCCACCAGAATCTGCAGAATTTAGTAGGAAAAACAGATGTCACAGAGGAGTGGGGTTTTCAAGATCTCTTTATCCATCAGTCAGCACCTGGAGCCAGTGGATAAGACTGTGGGTGTAGATGTTTATCTGTCACAACCAATATCCAGACACACAGAGAGGCTGAGCTACTCTTCAGGAAACGCCGTAAAAATATATTATCCTGACAAAAGGGGGAAAAAAAAATTAAAAACACACAGTGCCATATTTCTCGTCCTGAGTCAGCTGCAACCAGAATTCTGTAAGACCACAGCTTCATGTAACTGTGCTTGACATCACACTTCTGAAACAGAGCAGAATTTAAAGTGGAAATTTTAAAAGTACAAACTACCTCCCTGAATCTTCCCACCGCCTGCTGGAATTCCTGAAGGAAACCTTTACTCTTCCAGGCTGCTCCAGCTGTTTGAGCAGACAAAAGGGAAATGCAGAAGCACAGCTGGCATGGCACGTCCTACTTTTAAATGACAAGTCATATCTCCACACAATTTCAGCTCATTAACTGATTGTGCACCCATGAAACATCTGGTTCAAGAGCTGTTCGCTGCTGTTCCGATACCCATAGCAGCACTTATAGGCCTAAAAATAATTGAATTAATGATTTTCTGAAGACTTATGAGATGGTGTCTTTCTGCCCTCGTGTCAAGACAATCACATTCCTCCCAGCTCTTTTTTTACATTCACACTTTCATCTCCTGAAAGACTGAAAGGTCAATGTTTTCTTTCAATTTAAGGAATGGCCGTTTTAATCCAAGTGGTGTCTTCTCAACATTTTGGGCAAAGAAAATTAAAACACGGGCTTGTTTCTTGAATTAGTCACTCGCATGCACATGGGCTGGTATGTCCTGGTGTTCACTGGGCAAGGTCCCTTCGATGACCACTGTGCTTAAATTTGGCCATCCTCTTACAACCTGTGTGGATTTAAATGCTCATCTCTCCCAGCTGCCTCCTGTATAATCAACAGACTGCCTCAGTTTGGAAGGAACCCCTGGGGATCATTGAGTCCAACTCCCTGCTCCTCTCAGGACTGCCCAAAACTGAGCCATGTGGCTTGGAGTGTCATCCAGATGCCCCTTGAATTCCAACAGCCTTGGTGCCGTGACCGCTCTCCTGGGAGGCCTGGGAGCGGAGAGTTCCCTGGGGGAGGGAGTGGAAGGAAAGTGCTGACTTATTGGGATCACTCAGTGTTTCGTCCCTCCGTAATTAAAAAGGCAATTCCATTCAAGGTACTGCAACCACCTCTGTTTTGGAGATTATGTTTCTGGAAATTTCCTGAATTTCTGTTTGGGAAATGGAACTTTAGGAATTAGAGGAATGGGTAAGGAAGCACATGCTAATCAGGTGCACTGTGCTCACTGAGCTGGGACAAAACTTCAGGACCAGCACCTGGAGGGTGTGCAGGCTCTCAGTCAGCTCACAGGAGGTTCCTTGGGTGGTGACTCTGGATTGCAGCTCCTGGTTTGGGAGGGGTTTATGCTGAATCACTTCTTTCTGGATTTCTGAAGGGGTCTCTGCTGATAACCCTGGAAGGTGTGTCAAGCCTCAGAACAGGACTCAACTTTAAATAGTTATTTTATTTTGTGTACATATTGCAGTATTCTCCAAGGATGATAGTTTAAAAATGTGACTAGTTATAGGTATTCTATTACCAGACATGGGTGAGGAGAATGCTGCTTGTTTTTCTGACAGATTCACAATCTCCTTGTTATCAGCCTGATAATCTTACTGATATTTGCCTTTTCCTGCTGTGTTCTCACAGAACATCCCTTCTAAGACAGGAAAAAATTCCATTTACTAAATAGCATTTTACGCTGTGCTGCAGGCACAAGGAAATCACTTCCAAGAAGCACCAGGAGGGTCCCTTGCACAGAAGTTTAAGAGCAAAATTAAACCTGGAACTTCCAGCATTTAATGTACTTGCCTACAAATAAATAATTTTAAGATACACAGAGGTGCTGTTTCATATTAAAACCAGTGCAAGGTGTGAAGCATAAATCCTGTTGCTGATTAAGCTGAATGATCTAAACCATTAAATGTTTTCTTTGGCTCCCCATGGGGACAGAGTATCACTGAAGATGACAATGACAGGACCACTGTGGCAAAAACTGCAGGTAAATTTATCCAAGCAGTTATCCAAGCAGCACAGATATTGAAAAATAGCCCTGTGCAGCTCTTTAAAACAACTTAAAATCCTTCTGATACCTCAGTGTCCACAATGCTCTGAGAGACTTCTTGGATGCTGGGCTGTGTGATTATCTGTTATGAACTGCAAGGCAGAAGTGATGAAAACTTGTATGGAGAAAGAATTATCCTTTTTGGTAGAATTTAATTTTTAAGCCTTTATGTTTTTACATTTGGCATTTGCTCATTCTGCCTTGTGGCTTTTAAGTACTCAGAGTAAGTGGTTTTGGAGATTTACATTATTCAGGGGAGGGAGCCAAGAAAATGTTGGTGCTGTAAGGAGAGGTAACAGAAGTGGTTTTTTTTTTTTCTTTGAATGATAAAATCTACTTGTAGGAAGGGATGTACATTATTGAAAGTTTCATCTTTCACATGGTAGATAAATCTGAGGCATTAACCACGTATGGTTGTCAAATAAATCGAGTAACTTTGCAAAGGAACTGTAGTATTAAACTGCCCTGGGTCTGTTGTGCCTGGGGAGGGGGGGTGAAAAATGAAAATCCTTGATGTTCCACCTCTCAGCTTCTCGAATGAAAGAGCGCTTGAAGGATTCCTGGCAAGGGCCACAGCACACAGCCTGTGGCAGCACAGGGAGATGTCCCCAGAGCTGAGCAACGTCCGACCACATCCTTGCTCTTGGTCCAGCAAAGGTGCCTGGGCTGTCACCTTCCTTGCTGGGATCTCAGGTAAAAATCCTCTCCTTTGAGGTGCTTCAGGGGGGCACATCTGGCAGGATGGGATGGCCTCTGGCGTGGGAAGTGTTGCTGGGTGAAGGCCAGGTTCTCATTCCCGCCCTACAGCAAGAGTTCTCATGGAAGGTGTTAGGTTGGGGATCCTTTCACAAGCACAGTTGGAGGACAAAAAAGAACTGAAAATAAAACAGCCTTGAAAACACGAGGCAAACCCGAGCGGGATGGCCTGAAACCTCAGACCCATGAGGAAGTGTTCACAGGGGGCTCGTGGGTCCCTCTCCAGCGATGCTGCCCGCGGTGGACGCAGCACCTGCACCCCGTTTGGGATGTGCTCCACAGTCAGGGGGAGGTGACTCCTTCACGGGGGTCCTCCAGGTTTCCCCAGGCTGCAAAGTGAGAGAGGCATGGCACGGGGAGGGCAGGAGGCAAGGGCAGGATTGGGGTGGATGGGTGGCAGGGACATCCCGGGGACCGGAGAGAATGCTGAGCAGGAGGTCACAGAGCTGGCCCAGAGCCAGGCTCACAAGAAGGCTGAAAGGCTGATGGCAGCCTTGTTTACAAATCTTTTTGCTTCTATGCTCTCTTCCCTAGCTGCTCCGAGTTTACGCCGCTTAAAAAGACTCATTGCGCTATTTTTTTCTTTTTTTTTTTTTCTTTTTAAATTCAAATAAATCCTGACATTTTGTTCTTAAAAGCCTTTTCTCTAGGGAACTCAATACAAGGGAGTGCTCTAAGCAGAACCATCTCAAGACACAGATCGTCTCCTGACACCATGAAGGGACACAGAGTCCTGTAGCTGATCCAAAGTGGTTTCCAATTAACAAAACCAATTATTACCCACCCCTGCCCTTCATTTAATCTGATTAACACTGTGGCTCAAATAAGTGGAAAGCAGAAACCTGTCGTTGGAGCATTATAAATAGGAGTTTCCTGTGTCTTTAAACTCACAGTTCAAACACAGGAGCTGAAGTACCAAGGGAAGGCAATGGCAACAGGAATGCAGCCATCTCCCCTAACAGCCCCTCACTGATCGATCCTTTCTCATATCATTCACCCTTCTGTCATCTCTTTGCTGTGCTAATAGCCAGCGCCTTCAGCTATCTCTGGTTTCTGAACATCACCTTAGACTGAAAACCCTTTAGATGTTTTCCCATTTGAAGAGTTTCTCTCTGCCAGGGAAAGAACTCGAAACTTACTATATTTGACTGTTTCAAATGGGAAATTGCTTCATCCTGTAGCTTCCTCCCTTGTTCCACACTCCAGCAGCCCTGGGCTGCAATTGTGTGGCAGTGACGAGCGTGCTCTTATCACACTCAAGTCAATAAAACAATTCTTTCTTGTTTAATAATATTTAAAATTACAAAAAAAAAAAAATTAAAAGGAGGATACCATCTCAGGAATAGGGGGAGACAGAGACACTGTCAAAAGGAGAGGAAAAACAGTAGTAAAGCTTTTCGTGCACTTATAATATAAACATCAATTTCAGGAGGGTCTGCTCCAGACCTTGCAATGACCCCAGAAAAATATTAGCAATTGTTCTGTCACTGCTGCTCTGAGTTTTGGGAAAGAACTCCTGAGCTGTCTTAGCAGAGAAATGCAAATCCCATGCTTCCCCCATCCTCATGCCACGGGCACTAGGTTGTGCTGACAGGCTGCAGACAGGTCCAAGCCTCCTCCGCCTGGGTTTTCACAGGAGTTCCTACTTGTACAGCACGCACACACGGCCAGCAGGGCAGTAAACACACAGGTTGCCACTCTTCTCACCCAGTGCTGGCCCACAGCAGAGGTTATGCCCTGCAAAACTGGAAATCTGCCTTTCCTGTTGTGATAGAAGGTGAAGTATGGACACTATTAAGATTGAAAGGAAGTGGAGCACAGCACAACAGGACTTTGTGAGAGGACGTGGGGCACTCTGGAGCTCTGAAGCAGTTTGCACATTTTTGCTGTTGAAGGTCGGGTGAGGCAGGGCTGACCTGTTCCAGGTGAGGGCCTGGACTCTACCCTGCACATCACCTCTCCCCTTTTGTCCCCTCGAGTTTCAGCTGGCAGTCTGTGCTGTAAGCCAGGGTCACCAGGACACTGCTGCAGCCCCGCTCTGCACCCTCACGTGTCTGAGAACACCACCTTTGCTCTCCCTGGTCCCTGCCCAAGACTGCAGCAAGCTGTGCTGAGGATTCACCTTCAGTGCCTCTCACAAGTGGCACTGATCTAAAGTTAGATAATAAAATTGTTTAACCTTCAAAAAACCGTTCGTGTTTCTCCATCCATCCATCCATCCATCCATCCATCCATCCATCCATCCATCCATCCATCCATCCATCCACCTTCATCCTCTATTTGGATGAAGGAACAGAGCCCCTGATGTTACACTGTCTCATCTCTGCATAGCACACAGAAATTCCACAGCCCATAACGTAGCAAATAATTTGGTGTTGTCGTGTCCACACTAGTAGGACGGAGAAGAGAGAGA
>VYZQ01050179.1:0-14695 GCA_013400655.1 Mystacornis crossleyi
CTTCTTTTCTTCTGTCCTTCCTTCTTTGAGTTTTCCTGGATTTTCCTCTCCTCCTTTCTCCCTCCCTTCCCATTTTGATCATTCCACGCCAATTTTCCTCATTTCCTTCTTCATCCAACACTTCCAAACAACGCTGACCCTTCTCATTTGGGACTAATTGACATTCCCTCATTTTCTTCCTTCCGCTGCCCTCTTCCATCCTCTCCCTGACTCTCTCTCCTGGATTTTCCCTGCTGTCCCTGGGCAGAGCCCCGCTCCCTTTCCAGCCCCTCATTCCAGCAGAGGGCAATCGTGGATTTTCCCGGGCTCCTTGCTGACAGTGGAAAGGGGGCCGAGACCCCTTCCCAGCTCCTTTCCTGAGGAATAATGGGAATAATGGGAAATATTCCCACCTCCCTGCGCTCCTCATCCATCGCCACCCTCCTGCTCCCGGGGACCAAGTGCTGAGCACCGTCTCCCGAAGATTCCCAATCCAGCAAAATTCCCGACAGCTCAGATTTCCAGAGGGTTTTTTTTTCCTCCCCTGTTTTTCCTCTGTTCTATTTTAATCTTTTCATTTGCATTTGCTGACTCCATGAAATTCCCGTCCAAGCACCAAAACCACCCCGTGCCCTTCGCCCTCCCTCTGGCCAGGAACCCTCTGGCAGGAGCAGTGGATATTTTCAGATTCCTGATTACTGCCTCTCTGCCCGCCTGGAACAGCTCCTCTTCCCAGAAATTCTGGGAGCTGAGGGAGCCCAGATCCAGGGTTACAGACGGACTTTGCCACAGGGTCTGGGTTTCGCTCCTGGCTGAGCAGCAGGACACGTAGAGATGGGGGTGTTCCACACAGCCTCGCCCCAGACCACCGGTTCTTCTCCTGCAGCAACATTTTGGGGAACAACACCCCCAGGAATCCTTCCAGGGAACCCTTTGTTCCGCACAATCTTTTCCTCAGAAAAAAGAAGGAATTCGGGGCGTTCTGAAAGCCCCTGGGGTGCTGCAGCTTCTGCTCCTCCTCCTCCTCCACCCCCTGCTAGAATCCCGAACGCTGGTGACAGACCAGTAATATCCAACCCAGAGGGTGGGATTCCCGCTGCTCTGGGATCAGCTGGCAAATTGGGAAGCATCCAATCTTCCTGAGACACCTGGATCCTCCTCGGGTGGGCAGGGAGAGACCGGGGGAGGCGATAATGGAATGACCTCTCTGATTGACTGATTTTGCCCCGTTCTAATTAACCCTTTCTCTGATCCCGTCTTTTAGAGGCTCCCCCGAGGGTTTAAAGACCAAATCCAAATCCTGCCAGATGCTCGATTCCATCCATCAATTATCCCATAAAAGCCAGGCTGATTTTTTTTTTTTTTTTTTGAGGAAAAACGGGACAGCTGCAGCCCCAGAGTTCCCAGGACTTCAGGCAGGAGGGTTTGGGATCAGTTTCTTGGGCTGGGACAAGGGGCTTGGAAATTAACGCTGATGTTTGGCTTTGAAAGGCTGAAGAAATTCTATGCCTGGCATCATTTGCTGGATTCGGGAGAGCTGGAACACAATAAATTCTGATGGAAGGCAGGAAAAAGTTCTCCGAAGCAGAGCTGAGGGGTTTTCCTTTGAAAATATTGATATTTGTGCTTTTTCCTAAAGAAAACCCCATATTTGGGCAGTTTTGGGGGTGTAACTCCTGGAACTGGGACATGAATTCCCAGTTTTTCTTTTGGANAAATGGGACATGAATTCCCAGCTTTTCTTTTGGAGGGAAGGATACGGAGGAAGAGCGAAAGAAAAGCCAGGAATTAAAGCTCAGCCTTCCCAAAGTCATTCCAGAGTCCCAGCCCTGCTCATCCCAGAACCTCCCAGGAATGGATTTACTGAGCCCAGAAGAGAAAAATCTCCCTCACCTTCGATCTGGTCGGCGCTGAATTCCACCTGGAAGAGACGACAACAAGATAAGAAAGCTGATAAGAAGGGGAAAATGGATCAGATAAGAAGAAATCGGTTTAGTCTCAGTTTTATGATCGGGGGGGTTGGGATGTCCATGGAATATTCGCCTCCCGCTATCCCAGCTTGCTCCAAGCCCTGTCCAACCTGGCCTTGGACACTCCACAGCGGAGGTTCGGGTTGGATACTGGGAAAAAATCTTCCGGGAAAAGGCTGTCCCGGCCTGGCACAGCGGCCCGGGGCAGAGCTGGAGGCCCCATTCCCGGCGGGATTTAAGATCCATGTGGATGTGGCGCTTGGTGGCCTTGGCAGTGGTGGATTAATTGTTGGATTTGAAGATCTTTGAGGACTTTTCCACCCTAAATGAGTGCAGGGCTCTACGTTCCCCTTTTCCTTGGAAGGACTCTAGGATGGCTTCCCTTGGGACTCCACCTGGCACTTCAGAAGAATCGTGTTTTCCCTGGCATTTTTCCCATTGGGAATGGCAGTTTTAAAGCCAGGACATTCCCAACCAAGCATCCCTCTCCCCAAGGCTCCCAGTGGCGCGGGGAGGTTTGGACCAAATCCATATCCAGACAGAGCAATTCCCATTTTTGCCCTGCCCCGACGTGCGGGCAACGCCGCACATTCCACAAGGATACCGAACACCCCAATCCAACCTTTCCCTCAGCGTCATTCCAGCTTTCCTCACCTCCGGCAGTCCTGAATTTGGGGAATCGTCACCTGCTGGATCCCGACGCCGCTGGATTCTTGGCCTCGTTTTGTCCCGGAGGGACAAATGCGGGAGGCATTAACTCCCCGCTCGGCCCTGCTGACGTCATTCACAGCTTCCAACCTCCCGGAATTTTTATCAATCCCAAGAAACCCCCTCGCTCCGCGCTGAGCTGGGCACGGCCGAGCCTGACATCAGCCCTATTAATAAATCTGTTCTCACCCAGCAGGCGGGAGCTGAGACGGGGGGGAAGTGTTGGGACAATGGAGCCTTTCCAGGAGGGGACAGCATTCCCGGTTTTTCATAGGACGCCGAGAAATCCGGGGATGAACAGCAGGGTTTTCACTTGGCCGGGGCAGGGATGGTTCGGGGGGAAGAGGAGGTTGGATTTGAGGGGGTTTTACTGATTTGTTTTGTTGGGTTTGGGTTTTTTTTGTTGCCTTTTTTTTTAGTCTGGTTGGGTTCCTTTGTTGTTGTTGTTGTTGGTTTTTTGGGAATTTTTATTCTTCCCTTAGGACACCGATTCTGGAGCCGGAAATGCAGGAGCTGGAAAGGGGCCAGGAAAACCATCAGGACCGGGATCGCGGGGTTGAGGTTACGTTTGGATTTCACCACCGTGTGGGGTTTTTGCTTCCACTAAAACCCTTTTAATCCTGCTAATACACAACATTCCCATCATCCCCTCTCCCGTCATGTTCCAGGCTAATTATGATGGATATAAACTCCTCCAGTGCCTGATGGAAGGCAGGAAAAAGTTCTCCGAAGCAGAGCTGAGGAGTTTTCCTTTGAAAATATTGATATTTGTGCTTTTTCCTAAATAAAACCCCATATTTGGGCAGTTTTGGGGGTGTAATTCCTGGAAATGGGACATGAATTCCCAGCTTTTCTTTTGGAGGGATGGATTTGGAGGAGGAGCGAAAGAAAAGCCAGGAATTAAAGCTCAGCCTTCCCAAAGTCGTTCCAGTGTCCCATCCCGAACATCGATCCGGTCTCCAACAGCTCCATCTCTCCCAAGGAAAGGGGAGCAAAACCAGAAACTAACCCTCAATTCCAGCCTGAATTCCAGAGGGAAATATTTCAGGATTAGGGAAACGAANTCCCGGCCTCGGCCGCTTCCAGGGATGAGGTCGCTGCAATTCCATCCATTTCTCCCAAGAAATCTCCCCCAAACCAATCCATTTATCCCGAGAAATCCTTGCTTCCCTGCTCCCAGCCCCACGTGCAGCACAGCTGCGGCCCATCCAGCCAATCCAGCAGGATTCGCCATTCCTGCTGCCGCACCGTTCCTGCTTTTCCCTCGCCGCTCCCACCCTGGAGGCTTTTCCATCTTTCCAGGCAGAAATAGGGAAGAAGCTTTTCCTTTCCAGTATCCCGGCAGGGATTTTCAGGGACAACAGGTTCCGCACGGCCTCGAGATCCCAGCACTCCCCCCAAAATAACCCACGGCTGTTTTTCCCACCGGGAAAGTGTGGAAAATGTGGCGATCATGGATGACTCCCTATGGAAAACCGTGTCCCTTCCCGGTCCTCACGTATTCCAGCTGTCTCCTCACGGATTTTTATCCCAGGCACCAGACCTGGAGCAAGGTCACCTCATCCACTGAAGTGCTGGCACCCGAATTCCCGAATTCCCTCTCACCTCCCTTTATCCCAGCTCAGCGTCTCCCAAGGGTGACTCAGCCCACCTGGATACAGGAGTTTGGCACCATCCCAAGGGATGAACTTCCAGAGGTTTCCTCCTTGTCCATTATTCAGGATTTAAATCCAATGATCCATTTTCCCGTAGTTAAAGCTCCGGGAGCCATTCCCACTTTCTGTGTCCTTAGCAATCCTAAATTAATCCTGGTTTTCAGATTATCTTTCGTGGAAGCAAAGTGTATTCCCGGGAAAATGCGCCTGCCTGTTCAAGAGCTTCCAGGTGGGAACGAAATAAATGTATGGAAAAGGCAATTTTTTGCTTCCAAATCTTTCCAGGACAATTTATTCCTCAAAATAAAAAGGTTCAGGGATCATCCTAGAAGAACACTTCCTTAAAAAAACACTTTCCAAGGAATGAGCGGGAATAACTCTCCAAAATCCTCTTTTGGATGAGTGGTAAAAAACATCCAATTGCACCCATTCTCGGAAATTTGGGAAATCTTTGGGACTTTGAAAACTTTGGAGTGCCGGATCAAATCCAGTGGGAACGGGCGTGTGAGAAACACCAAAAATTTGGGATAATGGCTTCAGTTAAGGGATGGATCCCACATTTAGGTCCCTGGAATTGGCAACCCAGCAGAGACGAAAAGAAAGGCTGGGAGCATCCAAAGGTGGGAGAAAAAGAAAGGGAAAATCTGGAATAATTCCAGGTGCCAAACAAAATCCTGGGATCCTTATCGGGACTGGGAGAGGCAGGAAAATTCCAACAAGGAACACCTTTCCCGACCACGGGAATATTTTCGTTCTGAGACTTTTTAGTGGCTTAAAAAAAGTGTCAAAGTTCCAAATGCAATCAATAAAATCTGGGAGTGAATAGAAATAATTGGAGACATTCCCAGGAAAAGACGGATTTTGAACATTTTGTTGGGACACAAGGTTTGTTTTCCACATTTTTTTTTTTTTTTATCCACAGATTCTCTCCTTCATGGAAATAAGAGTGGATTTCATCCCGCAATGCAGAAATTACGATGTTTGGAGAATTCCAAAACCGATTAAAGCTTTTTTCCCCCCAAACATTGGGAAGGGATTCTGGGCTCCAGCAGATCCGGATTTATGGAGCAGGAATTTGCACAAACAGACAAGGGCATTCCCCATCGAATTAAAGAATTCCCAGGAAAACTTCTCTAGGAAATATCCCCTCCTCTTCCTATGAGGATGGGAAAAAAATGCCCCAGACTCCAACTCTGTGTTTCCCAATTTCCCTGCTCCGATGTTTGGGAATGGGACATTCCCTGCAGAGGTGAAGGGATGTTCTCACAGCAGCGCTGGGTTGGGATTCACTTGTTATTTGGGAATTCCAGCCGTATTTTTAGCACCTTAAAAATGGGATAAGGACTCAATAATTTATGTGGTATTTATAACGTGTATAACTCTCGGAATTCCAAATTGTGCCGGAGGGAAAAATAAGAAATTCCACGAAAAACACAAATTTTCCTGAATAATTGTGCAGAGAAATTAAAAAAAAAAAAAAAAAAAGACAGGAATTAATTTTTCCTGAGATAAATTTGTGGAGCCTGGAATTGTTTTGATTAAAAAAGAAACGTTTTTTGAGTGATGCCAATTTGGGATTTGTTTTTTTTTTTTTAATGATGACTCCTCCCTGCTACCCTTGATCCCACAGTGTCCCACAATCCCGGTGGAGAATTCCCACAAAGTCACGGTGTCCTGGCTGGAGCTTCCTGTGCCTCCAAGGGAAGTGCCTCCCTTTGTCCCTGTCCTTTTCCAGCGCTGGAATGTCGAGCACAGAGGGGTTGGAGAGAGCTGGATCCCACCACAAACCCCTTTCCCAAGGTCATGGAATTGTTCTGGCACCAACTTCGGAGTCTTTCCCTTCAAAACTACCCCAAAACCGCATCCCTTGGGATTTGATTTGTTGATATGTTACAAATCGTGGCTTTTTTCTACCAGTATATAAAGATTTACAGGGATTTTGGGATTCAAGGCAGGAAAATGCCCCCCCAGTGCTTCCTTCATCCCAAATCCTGAGCTGCGGGACGTGGTCCCATGTGGAAGAGGAGAAGGATTTCGGCAAGGAGGACACAAAGCCACTTACTCCCTTTCTCACGTAACTCCCATATTTTCCTGAGGGGAAAACTGCTTTTTGAGGATCCAGAGGTGTTTATCAGCTGGGAATGTTCCCCTGGAGAAGGGAAGGCTCCAGGGAGAGCTCAGAGCCCCTGGCAGGGCCTGAAGGGGCTCCAGGAGAGCTGGAGAGGGACTGGGGACAAGGCCTGGAGGGACAGGACACAGGGAATGGCTTCCCACTGCCAGAGGGATGGGATGGGTGGGAGATTGGGAAGGAATTCCTGGCTGGGAGGGTGGGGAGGGGCTGGGCTGGAATTCCCAGAGCAGCTGTGGCTGCCCCTGGATCCCTGGCAGTGTCCAAGGCCAGGCTGGACACTGGGGCTTGGAGCAACCTGGGACAGTGGGAGGTGTCCCTGCCCGTGGCAGGGATTGGGAATGGGATGAGATTTAAGGTCCATCCCAATCCAAACCATTCCAGGATTCTGTAATTCCCCATTCTGTGATTGTCTGCTCCAAATTCCCACTGAAAAGAAACCTGTGAGATCCTGCAAAACTCCTTTTCCCCAAGGCAATGCCCCTTTCCCAAAGGACAATTCCCAAAGGAAAACGCCCTTTCCCAAAGGACCATTCCCAAAGGACAGCACCCTTTCCCAAAGGACAGTTCCCAAAAGACAATTCCCAAAGGATAATTCCCAAAGGACAATGCCTTGCCTGTTGATCCCTCATGGCACATTTACTTTTCAGCCCAAACCCAGTTCCCAGCTAATTTTCGAGGATTTCAATTCCCAGTATCCGACTCCTCCAGCAGCTCCAGCCCCACCCCGGGATCCCTCCACCTACTTTGACCGAAGCCGGGTTAAATTCCACTTCTTTCTTGGGCTCCGGTTCCGCCGGCTTAGGAGCCGGTTTGGGCTCTTCCTTCTTAGGCTCGGCCTTCTTAGGCTCGGGCTTCTTGGGAGCCATGGCTGGCTTGGGATGGGGAGAAGGAGAGGGACGGAAAGGCAGGAAAGAGGAGCTGCTGCGGGAGAAATCCCGGGCTCGGGTGGGTTTTATCCCCTCTGGAAGTGGCACCTTGTCCCTCCCAGGCCCGTCACGTGCCACGCTCACAATGGGGCACGGCTAAAAAAGGACAAGACTGGCCCCGGCTATTTTGGATCCCGCTTGGATCCCGCCCTTGGATCCGGCATTGTTCCCAATTAACGCGTCCATGGAAAGGGATTTTGGGGGGGTTTAGGCCGGGCCTGGCGCGGGCTCAAACACTTCTGCGGTGCGGGGACAAGGGGGAGGTCGTGTTACGATCCAGGTGCTCCGGAGGGTTTGATCCTCGCCAGGGCCCTCCCGAGGGACATTCCCAGCTCCCGAGTGACATTCCCAGCTCCCGAGTGACATTCCCAGCCCTTTCCCAGGCCGGATGGCCTCCCCGGCCTTTGTCGTGCAGAGATAAGCCCAGGTTTATATTTAGAGCCGGGGACGCGGCTCTGTGGGAGCTCGAGCATCCACACGTCAGCTGGCACAGGCAGAATTCCCATCTCGGATCACACTCTGCCCTTCTCCTGGGAAGGGGCCCAAAAACCGGGATTGCTTGGAGGAGAATGCGTCCGGGAGCAGGGAAATCGCGGCCTCACAGGGAAGGGGCGGCACTGGAAGCGCATCCCGAGGGCTGAGATTTTCCAGGCCTTTTTAGGGGCTCGAGTGCCGAATTCCTGTCGCAAGGACCGAGATAAGAGCGTCCATTTGTGGCTTCCCTAATCCCAGACATACTCGGATTGGATCGGCCCCCATCCCCCAGAGCAAAATGCAGGGAAGGATTCCCAGATTTATGCCGTTTTTCCCAGGGTATTTTCCATTTCCAGGTAATTTTTCTCCACCAGGAGGACCCTTCGACACAGGGGCACCGTGACATTCCTTGGATTATGTTTATTATCCCAAAAAACACTGATCCCTGGAACAAATCACGGTGTGTTTGTGGAGGGATCCAGGCTGGAATTCCAAAGAATCTCACTTGGAGCATAAATTTCTTGGGCTTCCTTTTGATGTCATCCTGGATATCCACAATCCCAATCCCTTTAATCCGCTTTTCCTGGCTCTGCTGCTGCCTGGATCCCCCCCTCTTCCCAGGTTTCCCTCAGATGGCGAAGCCCCACAGGAAAGGTTTTCCTGCAGGTTTCTATTTCCCATTTTCCCATTTTTCTGTCCCGACAGGAATTCAGACAGGAAAATTCCTGGCGATTCTGCTGATGACAAGGGATCCCTGCAAGCTCTGCAAGCGGGAGATATTCCTGGGAAGGAACAGATTTGTGGGATCGCTGAATCCACGGAACGGTTTGGGTCGGAACGGACCTGGAAGATCATCTTATCCCACGCCAGTGGACACCTTCCATGAGACCAGGGTATTCCAGGCTGGCCTGGAAAACTCCCAGGGACTGGGAAAAATATCAGAAATAACGGCAATCATTCCTTGTTTTCATGTCCTGGAAAAGTTTTCCCTCTTTAATTCCGGCACTGGAAAGAGCCGTGCCTGGAGAATTGGGGGAGCTTTTACAGATCCCAAGAAATCCCAGGGATTTGTGTCACCACGTTCTCCATAAACTCCTCAATCCCCATTTCTGGAATCGGCGCAGAGCCAGGAAATTCTGGATTTCGCTCGTTTAGAGCAGCAAAATTCCAGCGGAAATTGATTTGGGATCTGCGATCGGCTGCGGCCACAGGGACAGACCTGGAGCAGGCCCCAGCCCGAGCTGTTTTACACATTTAAAAAGGCACCGGGTCGCATTCCCGAACGGAAAACAGCCCTGGAAAAGACCAGGCCAGTAAGATGCCAGCAGGATCTCAGTCACCTCCACCTCCGCCAGATAAGAAGAACCCAGGAAAACTGGGAAAGACGGATTGCCCTTCTCTCCCAAATCCCAAAAATCGGATTGCCCTTCTCTCCCAAATCCCAAAAATCGGATTGCCCTTCTCTCCCAAATCCCCAAAATCGGATTGCCCTTCACTCCCAAATCCCAAAAATCAGATTGTCCTTCTCTCCCAAATCCCACAAATCAGCCACGCTTGGGAGTTTGGGGAGTTGGTTTGGGATTTTTTTTTCCCCCCTCAGCTTTTTCCCTACTGAAAAGAAATAATGGGAAAGACAGTCCGGAAAAGTGGCTGGAAATCGCCTCAGCCGGATTTTCAGGCAAAATTCTGGATTATCCAAGATTATCTCCTTGTAATTTTTTAATGTTTATAATAAAGAATATTTGGAAAAATCCTTTGCACTTCTGTCAGCATCAAAACGGTCCCCGTATCCTGACATTTCATGGGAAGTCACTTCTGCTTGGATTGGAGAATTCTGGCTCAAAAATCCCGGCTAAATCCTTTGGGATTTGATTCTGTTTCCTCCTGCCTGCTCCTCCTCAAAACCCAGGGCAATTCCATGGATTTCTGGGGAGTTCATTGGTGAGGATCCATGGATGGCCAAAGTCCCTGAGCAGATCAGGCGGATTTCACATGGAACAGTCGGAGGGCAGGGATGGACGGGATTCGGGAATAAATCCTTCCCTGGGACCGTGGGGAGACCCTGGCACAGAATTCCCGGAGAAGCTGTGGCTGCCCCTGGATCCCTGGAAGTGTCCAAGGCCTTGGACAAGGCTTGGAGCCCATGGATTGGAAGTGGGTGCTCTGATGGTCCTTTCCAAGCCAAAGCATTCCAGGATTCCAAGATTCCTTAAGTTCATCTTTGTTTAAATACCCAAAATCCGCCCAAACCGGGGAAGCGCCTGATGGATTTTCAATCCCTGCAGGCACTGAACCCCTGCTTGGACCAATTCCATGGATTCCAGATATTCCAGTGCCCTGCAAACAGCCAAATCTTTTCCTAAATCCCTCATCCATCTCTTCCAGGAGGATCCCTGGAACCCCAGGAGCTCCCCAAAACCCCCAAACCTGCACCCAAAATCCCTTTTCCTACAAATGGATTTTGGGCAGAGGGTGGAGGTTCCTTCTTGACTTTTCTGTGCCAAGAAGTTATCCCGGAATCCCACAGGAGAAGCTGGGAATCATCTAAAATTCCCTGGATTCTCAGGGTAGGATAAGTTTCTCCAGGACTCAGCAAGACATTTCCCACAAACCCCAAAAATAAACCCAACCCCCCCCAAACAACTGGATTTAAGGACCAGAAAATGAGGATTGAAGTGAAAACAGAACATTCTGGCCAAAATCCGGATCGTTAAAATTTGGGAACGCTGCCACAGTGCCTCATGATCCTTGATAAGTCTGGCTGTCATATGGAATGGAATGCTGGAATGTCTGCTGGAATCAGGGAACAGACCAGGTTGGAAGGGGCCTCAAAATATCTGGAGCGACATTTCGTGGAGAAAGGGACCTGGATGAGATTATTTCCCGATTTCCCTCCTTTTCCCGCATTTTTCCACATTCCCCCTCAGGCAAAGGAGGCTGGAGAGGGAATGGGAACCCCCTTTTTTTTCCAAGGAAAACGAAGACCTGGGAGAAGTGGCCGATTGCCACCGATTATTGTTGCGGGCTATTAAAATTCAATGATCTGGGGCAAAAACGCATCAGTTTTCCAGATGTTTGACTTCTCCCCCTGTGGAATATTTGGGGATTTCTGTTCAAAACAAAAATCAGATTAATTTGGGATTTCGAGCTCCAGTTCTCCCTTCCAAAACATCCCTGGAAGCTCTCCAGACATCTTTAAACGAGAGCTCGACACGTCAAAGATGTTCCCATTCCAACCCGAAGGCGTTGTGCAACTTTTCCCCCTAAGGAATTCTGCCCTTGGAATCGGGAGATGGCCACAGCCGGAGGCCTTTCCCAGAGAGGATAAAAAAAGCGTTTTTAGAAGATTTGCGACCCAAAAATGAGGATGTTTTGGGCTTCTTGGAGCCCAGATGTTCCTGACAGATGCTGGATGAGGAAAACCAGCTCCAAACCACATCTGCTCCTCACCCAGTTAAAAACAGAAATTCCAAGCTTTCCAAGGGGCTTTGGCATTTCCAAGGTCATTGCGGAAGAGAAAATAAAAACGGCTTAAAAATAAAAGGAAAATAATTTAAAAAAAAAGAAAAAAGAAAGAAAAAAAGAAAAACAGATGGGGGAATTTAGACGAAATCTCAGTTTTTCTCCCAACTTTTTGCCAGATCTTCCCAATTTTTCCATCTGTGCCTCGGCACCAGAGGGGTTCAAACAGGATAAGAAGGGAAGGGAGAAGGGAAGCTGCCGGATCCCCATGGAAAAAGGGATGATGTGGGACAGCGGGAGGGGGCTGATCTCCCGAGAAGCTGCTGGGAGGCACGGAAATTAAGGAAAAAATGGGAATTTCCACCTGGATGGAAAATTCCTGCTCCCGAATCCCATGGGGTGTTTGACCAACGTTCTCCCTGCTCCCTGCAGGAATTTCAGCTCCCAAAACTCCCAACTCCTGCCTTTGGCCCAACTCTTCAGCTGCTCTGAATCAGCCAAAAACTTGAAGGGAAAAATGCCGATTTATCCCAGCTGTGGATACGGAGCAGGATCGAAGATTGTCCGGCACAATCCATCCGTTCCTTCCCGACTTTTGGGATCGGGACGGCACACGTTGGCTCCTCACTGGGACACGGAAAGGAGGATCAAAAACAAGACTCAAAAATATCTTTTCCATAGGGAATGTAGCATTAAATGTACATTTGGAATGTAGCATCCCAAAATCCAAGGAAAGATTTGTTCTTCCTCACGAGCCGTGTGGGATTGAATGGAAAAGGAATTTCTGACGGATCCCGGGATGTGGAGGCACCACGGGACAAGGAGCAGAAGGGAGCTGGTTTTGGCATTCCATTGCTGCAAAGCCGGGAAAAAAATTCCAAAAGCCCGGGAAAAAAAAAAACCAAAACCCAACGGGATCCTTCTGGGGTTTGGGGAAAGAAAAAAACGATGAATTAAATAATTAAAAGGATTAATTAAATAATTAGGAGGATTAATTAACCGGTGTTTTTGCAGGCTTTGATGACCTATTTCTGTTAAGTCCGGGCTTTTGTTCTCTCCGGAAAATGATCCCGGTCCTCCAGGAAATGTTGGGAGCCGTGGATGGCTCTGGATGTCAGAGCCCCTGGAACCAGAGGTCCGGAGATGTTGGGGATTCCTCATCCCCGGAAATGTTGGATGGAGCTTGGAGCAACCTGGATGGTTGGGAGGGACCTTCAGGATCATCCCATTCCCAGCCCTGCCGTGGCAGGGACACCTCCCACTGTCCCAGGCTGCTCCAAGCCCCATCCAGGTGGGAATGTTTCCAGGGATGGGGCAGCCTGGAGGTCAATTCCTCCTTGGTTTTGAGCACTAAAACCCTAAAAAAATTCCGGATCCAGCTCTGCTCCTCTCTTTTCTCTTCCTGTTTTCCTCTCCCTGTTTTTCTCTGGGAGATATTGAAAATTCCAGCTGTATCCAGGAACTTGGGTCGCTTCGCAGTGGTGATCCAAGGAATTTGCACCTTACCATCATTTTTTATTGTGATTTGAATCCCGGAATTTCCTCGAGGTCGCAGCAGGAGCCACAATTCCAGCTTTTATTACAATTAGATACAGGGGAAAAAAAGGAATTTTTAAAATTTTGGAATGAAATACAAAATGAAGCCTAAATATAAGTGGGAAGAGGAGGAAAAGGGAATGGGGGAAACTTCCACGGGAATGTTTCATGAGCAAATTTCCCTAATTTCCTTGCTGTTGAGGCTTTTCCCTGTTTTAACGAGGAGAGGGGAGATCCAAAGGGAACACGGAGTTCTTTTTTTTGGGACGCCACAGGTGGAACATCGATGTCACTTCCCAAAATACTCTCCTGCCTTTTTCCTGGAGTGGAATTTGGGCTCTGGTCGTGGCGCTCCTCCCCCTCCCCTGCTTCCCTGTGGGGCTGTAACCCAATCTGAGCCACCGGCTCGGGAACAATGGACACGCAGGAACGCCAGGAATGTCCTGGGATCAGGGACTGAGGGTCCTGAAATCCTGGGAATGCTCCACCAGGCTTGGCTGCAGAAGCCTGGAAAAGAGCGGAGCTCCCGGAGCAGGATCGGGGGTCAAAGGGAACATCCAAAGGTGCCCCCGGATCTGTCCAGGATGGGCACAGCTCAGCCCCAGAACAGGGAATGTGATCCTGGGAATTCACCCCTGGGATTTGCCCCAGGCTGGATTTTATTTCTCTGCCTCAGTTCCCACCTTATCCTCTTACTCCTCCCTTTTCCCTCATTTCTGGAGGATTTTGGGATCTTTTTTAGAAGGCGTTCACCAAACACAGCATTTTGGTCTTGACATCCAGTTAAAATCCCACTGTCCTTCAAAATCCATCCTTTCCACCCCTTTTAATGTGTTTTTCCCTCTCTTTCCCCTCTCTCCCAGGAGAGATTTCCCACATCCATACTCCAGGGGCTGGAATAAGATTCGGATACGTATCCTGGGATTAAGGACTGCACGAGGTCTGGGACAGCTCAGCTGACCCACCTTTAACATCCACGGAATTCCGCTCAGGAGAAGAAGGGCAAAGGTTGATGGCAGCTGGAAAGCTCCTTGTCATGGGCCGGCTCTGCCCGAGCAGGGAGATCCCAGGGCTGGAGCAGCTTTCCTGTGAGGAAAGGCTGGGAGAGCTGGGAATGTTCCCCTGGAGAAGGGAAGGCTCCAGGGAGAGCTCAGAACCCCTGGCAGGGCCTGAAGGGGCTCCAGGAGAGCTGGAGAGGGACTGGGGATGAGGGATGGAGGGACAGGACACAGGGAATGGCTTCCCACTGCCAGAGGGATGGGATGGGTGGGATACTGGGCAGGAATTGTTCCCTGGGAGGGTGGGCAGGCCCCGGCACGGAGAAGCTCTGGATGCTCCCTGGAAATGTCCAAGGGATGTTGGACGGGGCTTGAAGCAGCCTGGGATAGTGGGAGGTGTCCCTGCCCACAGCACGGGGATGGAATTGGATGATCCTTAAGGTCTTTTCCAATCCAAACCATGCTGGAATTCTCTGAGCCCGTTCTCAGAGGGTGTTTTTCCCTCGGGAAGCCAGTGAGGATCCCTGACCTCCCCAGGGATACTTCAGACCTTTTCCTTCGGCCCAAGGACAGCAGGGATAACGACGGATTCCCTTCACGCAGAGATCACATCCACAGGGCTCTCCCCTCGTCCTCACAGTCCGTCGTTATTCCCGGATGGATGGGGCTTGTGGATTTGCCTGGCATCAGTGATCCCTGGGGCTCTTTTCCAATGGATCTGCCAATCCTGCGCCTCTGGCTTTTCCAAGGAGACCAAAGCGCCGTCACTGGCAGAGTGAGGGTGGCTGGGAAGGAGCAGCAGAGCTTTCCTGGGGCCTTCCCAGTATCCATCCAAACCCACCCTCCTTCAGTTTAA
>VYZQ01050188.1:0-12046 GCA_013400655.1 Mystacornis crossleyi
TGCCCTTCTCTGGACATGTTCCATCACATCGGAATTTGCACAGAATATGTAAGGTGATCACCCACAAACATATAATCAACACAGTGCTATATTCACTCTTCTTCATGAGAAACAAATATAAGCTTCCTAATACTGAGTATCCTCTTGAGCTTTTAATGACAAAAAACCTAAGGAATATATTATGCAGTTGAAAAAATAGTCTCACCTGTTACTCAGTCCTCCAGTTACCTCATGGAACAAAGTCACATCACTGCCATCAGCTGTTAACACACAATGATTAACAATGAATCTGAACGTAGAATAGCTTTGAGAAGATCCATCATTACAGCAAATAGCAATCTAGGGTTCCACCAACCAGTATCAGAACCTAGGTTAAATCATGCCCTTGAAAATATGCTCAGGATGCTTGGAAGTCTGGTCTCCTTCCTGACCATAAGTACAAGTTTTAATAAGTACATATTTTAACACTTTCTCCCAGTACCTCATGGTTCTTTAGTTTTAGAGCTCACAAATTATAGATTGACTCACTATAAATTGCTCTGCACTGCTAAAGAAAAAGAGAAAGCCCATTAGAAATCACATTGTAGAGTGCACATTGGTTTTGCTATTTTACATATATATTGCTATATTCAAAACATCAGCTGTAAGTTCTTACTGTGACAGAAGAACGACCCCTTACACAGAAAAAAAATACTACAATGACCCAGAAGCCACCTCTGTCTCACATGGAGCTGCACTGAGGAAGGCCAGACACCACAAAGTTCTTCCTGCATGCTATAGAAGACATCTATTAAAATTCCATGGTGGGCTAGCCAGGAACACTTATATTTGAAAAGACTCCGCAGATTAAGTAAAAGGGACTGCATTCATCATGTCGACCAAAAGTTTTAACATGGCATCTAAGCAAAATATTTAAAAACATACACTGAACTGATACTGAAAACTGAAGGATTTAAAGAACTAAGTCTCTAATGCTGTCCTTAGAAATCAGCAAACTATGAACTGTGTGACCAAAAAAGCATCACATGAAACCTCTAGAGTCAGTCTTAAAATTAAAAAAAGAAAAAAACAACCCCCCAAAAAACCAAAAACAAGACAAAACAAGCCCCCACGCAGCCGCCTCCCTCCAAAAAAAAAACCAACACAAAACCCCAAAAAAATCCAAAAACCGCCATCGGGGGTAAAGGAGACACTGCTAAATTCAAAATTGCTAGTAATTTATGTGGCAGCTCCCTCTTCTGGATCACCAAACCCTGACAATTCAGCTGAGATGGCCATATATAGAATCTGACTAGTAAGTAACACCTTTTAACTGTTGTTGGGTTTTCTCATGTACCATTAGGCAATCACATAGAGACTTGTAAGCTATTGTCCATTATTCTGAATAAAGAGTTTATATCCAAGTAGCATACTATGAGGGGAAGGTAGTTTAAAATACACTACTAGTTTGCGATACTTTGGGAATTTTTTCATCAGACAGTACAAACATGCAAGAAAAAAAAACTATATTGACTTCTGCTTGAAATCTCTCACAATTTTACTAAAAAAATGCATTTTACCGAAAAGAACTGATCAATAAGAATATTAAAATTCAACCTGAGTGGCCTGCAGTATGACTTCTGAATACATATTTGCAGAAGTTAAGCTTCTGGGTTGCAATTCTTGAAACAGAAGAATCTTATCTTCTTGAAATTTCTTTCAGCTTTGACAGGTTCATACCTAAAAAAAGCCTTGCACAGTAGAAAAAACTTCTCTGTGCATCAGCTCTTCAGAAACTCTGCAAGACAGCTCGGGCAGTTTCTGCGCACATTTATAAACTAGAATTGGAAAGATCAGAAAATTGGTACTCCCTATCCCTATATAAAATTCACCTCCATAAAGGAACCCTGGCTTTCTGACTTGACCTATAATGGAAGAGGAGGCTTTGTGAAGACCTGGTGATTTTTCTGTATCTCAGCTGGAACCACAGGCAATTGTGTATTCTCTAAATTGACCATCACTGTTCAAGCTGAATGACAATGTTTGATTTAAATATAAAAATTACTCTAAATGGCAAATTTACGGCCCAAATGAAGTCACTGTTTACTTCATCCATGCAATTATTGATAACAAAATCATTACCTAAATTAAATTAATGAATATTTAATGAGGAAGAGAGTAAATAAAAGATGTCCCTGTTAAATTCTGGACCAGGTAACTTGAAAGCATGATTTTTGACTTGCTAATAATTACATAATCAGGCCCACAACAGTGTGATTTTATCTTTCATGAGATACTTATACTGAGTGCATCATAAAGTATGTGGGAAACAAACACCAAGGAAATTTTGATCATTCAAGCATGGATAAAACTAAAATTGCCAGGAGTTACTTGGATGGAACTGAAAGCATCATATAAAATGGAAAGCCTTGTGGACCTGGGAAGAGTGAGAGAGAGGGAAAAGAGCTATGATTTGCTGCACAGGCACCTGTTGCAAATGGCAGACTTTCAGTGACACAGAGAAGAGAAATCATCGTCAAACTGTACAACAGTCAGTGGACTGAGACCACCCACAATTCCCTTTGCAGAGATAAGATACAGAGGACAAAGGAAAAATAAAACCAACAGAAACTAGAAAATCCAACCGAGTATGTAAAGGGTCAGACTGGAAAGCAGTGTCCCACTGTTTACAAGCAGAGAGGGGTTGGTGGGAGATGTGGTGGTCAGAGGCCATCTCGGGTACAGTGACCATGAAATAATAAAAAGGTTTTGATTCTTGGTGAAATAAGGAAGGGGATTAACAAAACCTCTACCTCGGACGTCCCAAGGGCAGGCTTTGGGCTGTTCAGGACACTGGTTCAGACTCCCTTGGGAAACAGTCCTTAAGAGCAAAGAGGTCTAAGAAAGCTGGACATACTTTAAGAAGGAAATCTTAAAGGCACAGGAGCAGGCTGTCCCCATGTACCAAAAGATGAGCCAGTAGGGAAGACCACCACCTTGGCTGAACCTTCAGCCTCAGCTTTTGCTGGAACTCAGGGGGTGAGGGTAAGGAAAAAAAAAAAAAGTTTATGATCTTTGGAAGAAGGGGAAGGCAACTCAGGAAGAGTAAAAGGGTATCATTAAGTCATGCGGTGAGAAAATCAGAAAGGCAAAAGTCTATGGGCCCAGATGGGATCCACCTGAGGGTACTGAGGGAACTGGCAGAGGAGTTAGCCAAGACACTCTCCATCACTTACCAGCAGTCCGGGCTAACCAAGGAGGTCCCAGATGATGGGAGGTTGGCCAGTGCAATGCCCATCTACAAGAAGGGCCAGGGAGAGGATCCAGGAAACTACAGGTCTGACCTTGGTGCTGGAGACAGTTATGAACAGATCATCTTGAGTGCCATTACACAGCATGTATAGGGCAACATGCGGATCAGTCCCAAGGAGCCCAGATTCATGAAAGGCAGGTCCTGCTTGACCAACCTGATCTTTTGTGACCAGGTGACCCACTTATCAGATGAGGAAAAGGATGTGGATGTGTCTACCTGGACTTCAGTAAATGTTTCCCACAACATTCTCCTGGAGGAACTGGCTGCTCATGGATTGGGCAGGTGCACTCTTCACTGGGTAAAAAACTGTCTTGATGTCCTGGCCCAGAGTGTGGTGGTGAACAGAGCTACATCCAGCTGGGACTGGTTAACAGTGGTGTTCCCCAGGGCTCAGTACTGGGGCCAGGCACATTTAATATTTTCATTGTTGACCTGGACAAGACAATCAAGTGCACCCTCAATCTGTTTGCAGACGCCACTGAGTTGGGCGGGAATACTGATCTGCTGGAGGGTACAGGAAGGGTCTGTAGAGGGATTTGGATGGGCTGGATCGATGGAATAAGGCCACTTGAGTGAGGTTCAACAAGGCCAAGTGTGAGGTCCTGCCCTTGGGTCACAACAACACCAGGCAGTGCTACAGGCTGGGGCAGAGTGCCTGGAAAGCAGCCTGGTGGAAAAGGACCTGGGGCTGTTTGTTGACAGTGACTGAACATGAGCCATGAATGTACCCAGGCGGCCAAGACATCCTGGTCTGCAGCAAAAATAGTGTGGCCAGCAGGACCAGAGCAGTGATTGACCCCCTGTACTCAGATTGTATCCCTGTACTGGTGAGGTCACACCTCGAGTTCTGCCTCCTGTTCTGGGCTCCTCACAGCAAGAAAGACATTGAGGTGCTAAAGCAAGTCCAGAGACGGGCAAAAGAGCTGGGGAAGAGTCTGGAGACAAAGTCTTAAGAGGACTGGCTGAGAGAGCTGAGTGTGTTTAGTCTGGAGAAGAGGAAGCTCAGGAGGGATCTTATCACTCTCTAAAACTACCTGAGAGGAAGCTGTAGCCAGGTGGGGTCAGTCTCTTCCCCTACATCACACATGACAAAACAAGAGGAAATGGCCTCAAGATGCACTAGGGGAGGTTCAGACTGGACATCAAGAAGAATTTCTTCACTGAAAGAGTTGTTAAGCATTGGAATGGGCTTTCCAGAGAAGTGGTGGCATCACTGTCACTGAAAGTATTCAAGAAAGGACTGGATGTGGAATTCAGTGCTATGGTTTAGCTAACATAGTTATGGTTTGGTCAAAGGTTGGAATCAATGATCTTGGAAGTCATTTTTAATCTAAATGAGTCTGTGACTCTATGACTAAAAATTAAAAAGGAAACTGGCTGAAGACCACATTCTGGAAACTGAGATGATGAAGGCTTCAACTTACGGCATTTAAGATCCAGAGACTTAGTTAAAGAAGTACAGAATGTTAGAGGAGTGTGTGAAGTCCTTGAAAAAGGAAAATCTGAAAACCTCATTAAAAAAAAAAGCTTAGTCTGTTTTTCAAGCCTAATCCAAACAGCAACATCACTTTTCAGATTATTGAAAAGGAGCTAATGTCTTTGGTTGGACATTTGCAAAATAAAATAATTAACAAGTATTTGTTTTATGGTCCAATGACACCTAATGGCTCTTAGGAGAAAACACACTCTAGCACTTCCATTGAGTTCTAATGGAAACACTATGTAGGCAAGGATTTTATGAATCATTGTCATTAAATCATCTCAATGTACTTTAAAAATTAATTTATTCCATAAATTCAAACCAGCTCTTAATCAAAACACCAAATTAGGAAACAACAAATAAGAAATGTAAATAAGTCCCTCACCTTTTCATAACAAGTACATGTACCTTCCAGTATTTTATTGTCAGTCTTTTTTATAATAATCTACGGAAATACTTGAATGAATGATTCTTCCAAAACCCATGTCATGTATAAGCAAAGACTCCATAAACCACAATAAAAATATCACAAATGGACTACTGTAGAAAAGTATCACTAGAAGTAAAGCTATCATAAAAACAATTTCAATACACCCTAACCCTTCCTCTTTGCCTATCATGCTGAACTTTTCATATTGAAACTTAATGTCAGATTCTGCAGCAACAACTAGAAGTATAATCTAATACCCACATTTTCTTGGAATCAGTCATTTACCGGGTCTGGTCTTACACAACTACATTCAACATTATAATGGGAGTAAATTATGATGTAAATTAAACTTCAAACAGAAGCCCTTTCCCTGCAGCAGCTCTTTGACATCAGTGATAGTTAACTAACCAAATACCAATACGAGTCAATGCAAAATAGAGGAGGGATGAAATACAGGGACCTGCTGAATGTATAAGCAGGGATGTATGAGGTAGGACTGGAATAACTGTATTATCCATATACATGGCATCAGAGGGTGTATCAGGGCACACACAAGCCCTGTGATGCATCTTACAGCTCTGTATGCAAGCTGGCAGTGTCCTAAGCTGTTTCAGACTGGATGTGGCACGTAGTGCCATGGTCTAGTTGACACAGGGGTGTTTAGTCATAGGTTGGATTCAGTCTCAGAGGTCTTTTCCAAATTAATTGATACTATGATTCTGTATATGTACACTGCGGTGAGGCAAGGGGAGTATCAATCCCTCCCGAGCATTCTGATTTCCTTTGAATAAAAACAGAATTGTGGTCTGCAGAAAAGGCATGGTCCAGCTCACTACATCTCACAGTCACTGGCCACACTATTCACAAGAGGGAAGTCCCGCTTAGCAAACCTAATTTCCTTTTATGATAAAGTAACCCACCTAGTTGATCAAGGGAAGACAGTTCATGTCTTTTTTTTATTTCCGTAAAGCTTTCAATACTGTCTGTCACAGGATCCTTCTGAACAAAATGTCCAGCACACAGCTGGATAAACACATCATAGGATGGGTGAGCAACAGTCTTATGGGTGAGGCATGATGGGGGGACATCAGACTCGGGACCTGTAACTAGTGGGGTTCCACAGGGCTCCATCCTCGGCCCTGTGTTCCTTAAAATCTTCATATATGATGTGGAAATGGGACTGGAAGGGATACTGAGAAAGATTGCAGATGATACACAACTGGGAAGAGCTGTTGACTCCCTCAAAGGCAGGGAGGCCCTGCAGAGAGATCTCAACAAATGAGAGGGATGGGCAATCATCAGTCATATGAAGGGAACAAGAAAAAATGCCAGATTCTGCACCGGGGATGGGGCAACCCTGGATGTACAGACAGACTTTGGAATGAAATGCCAGAGAGCAGCGCCATGGAAAGGGACCTGGGGACCCTGGTCGATGGCAAGTTGAACATGAGTCAGCAGTGCCCTGGCAGCCAGGAGGGCCACCCATGTCCTGGGCAGCATCAGGCACAGCATCGCTAGCCTGGCAAAGCACCAGCCCACTCTGCTCTGCACCGGAGTGGCCTCACCTCAAATATTGTGTGCAGTTTGGGGCACTGCAATATAGGAAAGATATAAAGCTATTAGAAAGCATCAAAAGGAGGGCAGTGAAGATAGTGAAGGGCCGAGAGGGGAAGCCGTGTGAGGAGCGGCTGAGGTCACTTGATCTGTTCAGCCTGGCGGAGACTGGGGGGAGACCTCACTGCAGNACTGCAGTTACAGCTTCCTTGTGAGGGGAATAGGAGGGAAGGCACTGCTCTTGTCTCTGTGGTGACAGTGACAGGACCCCAGGGAATGGCCTGAGGTTGTGTCAGTGAGGTTTAGGTTAGATATTAGGCAAAGGTTCTTCATCCAGAGGGTGTTCAGGCACTGGAACAGGCTCCCCAGGGAAGTGGTCACAGCTCCAAGCCTGACAAGAGTTCAAGAGTCTGGACAACATTCTCGGGCACATGGTGTGATTCTTGGGGATATTGCTGTGCAAGGCCAGGAGCTGAACTCAGTGATCCTTGTGGGTCCATTCCAATTTGGCATATTCTGTGATCTCCAAACTGGACAACTGGAAGCCCCATTCTGTAAAGCACACCATCCAACTAAGACGGAAATAAAATACCAATTCACAGTGATGATCCTTCGATAGAAATCTTGTCAAACGGTGAAGTGTTAAGAAAAGGACTGCTACCATGCCTTTTTGTAAAAGACTAAGGAAAAATCATTAATTTGGTTCTGCCATGAAAGGATTGGGATGTGAAAGCATCCACAGATGGAGACTTCCTATTTAATTAAACCTTACTAATGTACACATGACTCACAAGATCATTACTTCATCGTGCAACCACATTGCTTTCTATGGCACTGGTGAAATAACGGAAAAGACAGTATTGAACCAAATCCAGACTTCCTGTCTTTGATTGAAAACTACGTAAACAAAAAGCTATTAGAGGTAAACCTGACAATGATTAAACTCATATTAATCAGTTCACAAGTCTTCCAGTTCCCTAAAATGGTACATTGTTCAATTGTACTTTCACAACAAAACAATAGCTTACCCATCTTCTCAATAAATCTCACTTCAAATTACTCATAAATGAATGTTATAGCAGCATAAGGTAAGTAATAGGAAGGTTCACCTTGCAATTCACAAGGCTAACAGATGCTAACAGAGCTTTCAACCACTCAAGAGCATAAAGTTACAAAATAGATAAAAAGAAAATTTACACTGTAAACCAGTCTCAAGTCTTTGCTGAGGTAACTTTAAGAGTGAAAACTAAAAATACCATTTTTGACTGAATCTTTTCATTAAACATATAATTATTCATATCTTGAATAACATAATGCCAGCTTAGAATTCACAGCATAAAATATTTCAAACATGCTTTAACTTACAGTTTGCAAGAAGTTAACATAATTTGGAAATTAAAGCAAAGGCTGTAGATTAAGCAATCCTGTTAACAGTCCACTAGACCATTGGAAAAACAGCAAACGATTTGACTTTTCAGAAGTCCCAAGTTGCTATCTGAATAAAAGTTGACATTCAGCTTCTAAAAAAATCACATCCTTAACTTCTATATTTCATTCTTGAAGCCTGTAAATGGATACACTAATACTGTTCTTCATACAGCTTTTCTGAGGCTGCACTTACTGTGAGCAAAGTGCTTTGAGATCTTTAGCATGAATAAAATATATTTTGCACTTAGACGTTAATTATAGAAGTGGCAATATTTGAAATAGGATTTTGTTTCAAGGCAGCAATACTAAATCAAACTATTATCTTGGCTTTGATTGTGATATTTTACTTACTATGCTCTATTTTTCCTCGCATTTGAAATATGCAATTTTGCTTTTCTGTTATGTAAATGAATGTTTTTCATCTAACACATCTATTTTTGGAAAAAGAATAATTTTCTTTCCTAGGCGAAGACAGAATGTTGCAGAACACAATTCTGAAGTCTAACTGACAGAGTACCACAAGGTCAATGCAGGCATTCAATAGCAAAAGCAGCAAGAGATGCCTAGAACACTAACTGAACTCATAACATTAATATGCAAATGTTTATATATACAGATATCTATCTAGAGATATAAATCACACTATAACATTTAATACAGATAAACTAGTCCTTTTGTCCATCAGTTAGGTGATCCTAACCAATGCAGCTGCAATTACAAGCCTTTCTGAAAAGTAAAAAGAACTGGGATAGAGAGAGAAAAGAAAGTCAGCAATGGAAGTCATAGGAACAATCCATTTTAAACTAAAGATTCTGTCTGGCTCTGTGTAATTTATTTTAGAGGCAAACTTCAGCAAAGGAAAAGGTTTGGACTTTATACAAAAACACCGTCATGCAAAAAAGGTCAAGTCACCTGCCACCATGGACTTTTTTTAAAATTGTTTTTCACTTCTGCAAAGTGTACTGATTATATTGTTGTATGTGTTCCTACATATCAGTGGCATTTAATAGACAGCATGTACTCTGGAAAATACATATCATATTTATATACAATCCTATTAACATAAACAGGGTTTACTACCTGCAGATGACTTTGATTCTACAGTTTGTGTGATCAAATTACATTGCTTCAGCTTGTTTCCTGGTCTGTGAATTTCACATATTCTCATGCTGAGTAAAGAGAAAACATGTAAGATTCCTATTTCAGTTGTGGAATAAAATTGGGAATCCAAAAATTGGCAGCATTAAAGAGAACTGAAGTCAGGGTTAGCAAGGTAATTTAAAAAAAAAATATGCCCAGTGAAAACAGATGCCCCAATAAATCAAAGGAATAAAACACCTGTTGAGAAAAAACATTATCAACTCAGAGCCGTGCTGAAACACTGATATTTACCCAGACAAATGAGGTTAAGAAGCATATTCTACTCATTCAACTCTAAATGAAAGTAAATGCCAACCTAAAGCTCATTTTCAGCATTCTGCAGTGCCTAAGAAACGCTGTCACTCACTCATTACACTCCCTCACACGGATGTAATTTCCACCCCCATCTGTCGTCATCACATCTGGTTTGGTATGCCGTTTCACCAAAAAAAATCGTGTAGGCAAAAAAACATAACATCCTTTGATAAATGCTTTAGTATGCAATTGTGTGTCATTACACACACTATTAAGTACACCTTGAAATATAAACCACCATGGAATAATTGGAAGGAAAAACTTAGTCCAAAACCTTGATCAAGCTATAGCTTATTATTAGTACACTGGGGTTTAAATAATTTCTCCAAACAGCAAAAAACAAGACGTAACACAAAACTTCACATCCGAAAAGATCACGGATAACAGCTGAAGAGACGCTGGGAATCTTTCTGCCTGCCCCAAGGCAAGATCTGTAGCTTTATCACTTCAATGTATGTTTGTGAAACAAACATTAAATACCTTAAATAAGTGGGATTTCATTGTCTACCTAACTCATATATTCCATTGCTCCCCTATTGAAAAGGTCTCCTTAATGCTGAATCTGAAGCCAATCTATCACAGTGTGCCACCTTCCTCAGTATTGGAAAGTTTTTCAGTCTAACTCAACTTCTGATGCATTTGAAACCTTTGCAAAGAGTAAATACACTCTTCTTAGAAATACATAACCCCAGCAGACCAAAAACATCGAGATAAGGTCTTAGTTCCCCTTAACTCATTGAAAACAGGTACTGGAAGATGCTCATGGGCACTGCACACTACACATCTGGCATCCTGAAAAATACAGGTTAACACCTAAGTTTAAACACTCTGCATGTTCAAACCATACACAGTTAGAATATAATGCGGAGACTTTCCTGGCCTGGCACCCAGAGACTATTCTTCTTCTGATCAGAAAATATTAATAAATAAAACTTTCTAGGTGACCTCTTTCTTCAAAATTAAGGAGTGAAAAAACAGCAGAAAACTTTCCAGCCCACCTTGTATGAGCACCCACCGACGCCAACGCCCAAAGGACTCATGCCACCTAGGCTGCGACACGCAAAACAAACTTTCCCCCCGCCCCCCAAAAGAAAGCCAAAGCAAAAACAGCCAAGACACTTTCATAAGGCCTGGAACACGCAAACCACCGTCAGGTAGCCCTTTGCAGCTCACCTCCCCTCCTGCCCTGGGAGACACGCACCGCCTTCACCGCCCCGCAGCGCTGGGGCAGCTGCCACGGTCGCTCTCCCAGCAGCGAGCCCCGTTTTTCCACACGCTGGCCAGGACGGCCGGGACACCGAGAGAGGGGACGCGCTCCTTCAGCATCCCTGTACTCACCTTCAGAGACCTCGAACTCGGCTGCTCCATTGAGCTGGTAGAGGCACCAGTCAGCCGCGCTCTCGCCTGGGGGGCCGCCGGCTGGGCAGGAGGAAAGGCACAGTCAGTGGGGCACGGGGCCAGCGGGGGCACAGGGCTGAAGAAGGCACAAGGGGAAGTGGCGGCGGGGGAGAGAAGCAGAGAGTGGGGAGGAAAGATCAAGGGGGCTGGGAAGGGAACGGAGGGATGAAAGGGGACAGCGAGCGCCGGGGGAAGGAGAACGTCTCCAGATACCCTGTTTGTGGGACATAGGTGTTGCCCTCCGAAAGGCACCCACTGCTCTGAACTGTTATTTGCTTTTCTCCCAGCGTCCGTGGCTCGGGGTGCCTCCTCCTTCTCCCAGCGGAGCGGGCGCAGCCAGCCGCCGCTGCCTCGGGGCGCTCGGGGAGCCGGGGGAGGGAGGACGGGAAGGAGGGAAGGCTCCGCCCGGAGCTCCCGGCGGAGGCGGCGCAGCCTCGGCAGGACCCGCCGCGCCCGGCCCACCCGCGGCCCCGACAGGTGCGGGAGAGCCCCGGCACGGCGGCGGGACGGGGACTGGGCGGCCGCGCAGTCTGAGGCGAGCCCGGCCGCGGCGGCTTTGGCGGGATGCGACGCCCCAGCCTGGCCTTGCCCCGGCCGGGAGAGCCCTCCGTGCTGCCCGTCCCGTTTCCGTGTGAGCTCCCCGCAGGTGCCGCCCGTGCCTGCGGTGCGGACAGCCTGGCGAGCAGGGGCGCGCGTCCCGGCCGCCCCCGAAGGCTGAATGCACATCCCTGGGGGACACCGCGCACCAGGCACCCTGTGCCAGTGGCATCCATGCCAACAGCACCCATGCCAGCGGCCCTGGTGCCGCTCCCGCCTCGCCACGGCTGCGTTCGCCTCACGACGTTCACCTCAGTTCTCTTACCATCCCTTGGCCACTTGGGCTATCTTACTGATAAAAGCTACAAATGCCACGTAAACTGTCGGGGCATATATACACTGTAAGGCTGGAGAGTGGTTTTATCTGGTCCATGAGCCCCTGTGTATCCGCAAACTCTCTTTAAAGCATCCC
>VYZQ01050195.1:0-22859 GCA_013400655.1 Mystacornis crossleyi
CCTCCCCACCCTCTGAGTAAAGACCTCAGGTGTCCCCTGGGCAGGGCTGGGGGGAGCAGATGTCACTCCTCCTGTGAGAGGACCCTGATCCAACCATGGCCACGCTCTGGAGGGTGGCACTGACCCCCTGGCCAGGCCATGGAGCCTGCAAGGCTTGGGTCTCTCTCCTTGCTCTAATCCACGCTGGATCAGCTGATTTCATTTCTAATTTCCTCACACATGTGCTCCAGCACAGCTGTGGAACATGAGCCGAGTCTGCAGAGGAAATCCTGAGATTTACACAGGCCCCAGTGGATTATAAAAACCTGGAAACCGGACAGATAACACTCATGGAACAGACTCAGAACATGCTGAGGAGAAAAAAACCTCACAATAGATTAAAACCTGCTGTTCCCTGCTAAATGTAAAAGTGTCTTTTCCAACACTTTGAACTACTGTGGTGAAACTTTGTAGGTAGCTGTCAATTCAAAGGTGCAATCTTCAGGAGGATTGTTTTCCTTCTTTTTCTCATGGATTTGCAAAAGTTGCAATAAAAGAGTCCTTAAAAGGCCTTGACCTGGAGGGCTGTGAGCCTTCAGCCTGGCGAGTTTCAGTCCTAAACCCTGTGCAGCTTCCAGAGCTTCTGAGAACTTCCAAAATCCAAGCTGGCGGCTGATGTTACAGCCCAAGGTGGTGGGAGGAAGAAGTAAACAGTTCCTGTTGGGAGATGTTGCGTTTTCCATCCCACCGGAGCCAGTTGGACACTCTGTGGGTTTCTGACAGGGGACAGGGCTGTTTTCCCAGCTTCCCACTGCCTATGGAAAGGCAGCTGGGGTGGGGGGGTGGGGAATTATCCCAGAGAAAAGGAGGCTCAGGAGGGACCTTCTGGCTCTGCACAGGTCCCTGACAGGAGGGGGCAGCTGGGGTGGGGGTCGGGCTCTGCTCCCAGGGACAGGGCAAAAGGAAAAAGCCTCAAGCTGCACCAGGGGAAGCTCAGGTTGGACATCAGGAGGAATTCCTTCATGGGAAGGGTGGTCAGGCATTGGAACTGCCCAGGGAGGTTTGGAGTCCCCACCCCTGGAGGTGCCCAAGGAAGGCCTGGAGGTGGCACTCAGTGCTCTGGGCTGGGGACAAGGTGGGGACTGGGCACAAGTTGGACTCAGTAATCCTGGAGACTTTTTTCCAACCTCAGTGATTCCATGATTCTATGATTTTGAATAAATTCAGCCAATGACCTGCGGGATGCCGCTGTCCTGGAGAGACATTTTCCTGTTCCCCATCTCAGCAGGACGGATTTTTTCCACCCATTTTCCAGTTGGCTGCTGGCTCAGAGTTGCCATTTTTGTGCTCCTGCAGGTCCCCAGCTGCATCAGTGGGATCAAAACCAAGCCCAAGGTCAGACTGGGTTTTCTTGAGCTGTCAAATGGGATTTATTGCTTTTCCCAGGATCAATGACTTCAGAACTTGGGCTGCCAAGCTGTGCTGGGTCACGTCCATCCAGGGCCAGAACCTCTTGTTCTGAGGCCTCTTCTTCCCCCAAGAATTGTGGGAATCTAGCTTCCATTTTATCTTGAGCATCAAAAGAAATTTGAGGAGGGGTCGGATGAAAGTTTGGGGGGTTTCCTCCCTCATTTCTGTGAAGAACAAACCAGGATGGTTTGGGGTTTGTGAAAGCAAAATCAGCTTGGGTTGGATCTCAGATCTATTTTATCTCAGTCCCCAATCTTTCATTTGAATTTGGGGTTTCCAAACCAAAACCCAGGGAAGACTTTGTGAAAAAACCAATCTGAACTCCAACCTCCTCCACACATTCCAGGCGGGTGCTGGGAGGAATTCTCCTCCAAGTTCATCTGAATCCAACTGTGAAAACGAGAAACCTCGGCTGGCACCCACCTCCCCTCAAAAGGCTCAAATCCCACTCCAAGAGGGGCAGAAGGAAGAACAGGGAAAAGCAGACAAGACCTGGCTTGGTGTCTGTGCCACCAAAATGCTCCAAGTTGGAGATGTTCCAACACAAACCACCAACTCCAGGCATCTCCTGACCTTTAGCAGGGCTTGAGACACTCAAAATGTTGTGATATCTCTGGACAAGACAGAGGAAAGGCTGCTGAGGTTTCCCTGGAATGCTGGAGCTGCTGGAGGGGCCAAGAGAACGGAGTGGTTGGAGTTTGGGCTCCTCACAGGTTGATGGAGAAGGCTTGAAGATGCTTCATGATGGTTTTTGAAAGACTTTGTAATGCTGTCCTCAAAAAGGGCGTTGCTTCTGTCCCAGATGAGTTCAGTTTTAGGATTTTTTTATTTGGGATGTGCAGGAAGTTGGGGAGCGCACAAGGCTCAGGTTTAAACATGGCCTTCCAGCATTTGGATTTTGAACCCTTAATATCCAGAAGGAATCAGGTCTTGGCAGATGGTCAGTGACACAAAGGAGGAAATCAGTCCCTGCAGGTCAATTTTTCCACCAGAAACGTGATCCCACATTAAAAAAAATAAGTCATTTCCATCTTCTCCCCCTGGAATCTGTGTGTCTCCTCTTGGAACCAACTCTTTCCAAAAATCGCTTCCCATTAAAAAAACTGATTTCCTCAATCCTAAATCTGCATTAAGTCCCTCATATTGTGTTTTCCGAATTATGCATTCTGCTCCTCACATCAAAAATCATCCCCTGAGGGGTTTGTGACATAAACTGTGGCTTTTGACCCAGAATTGGAGCTTCCTGGGGTGTTTTTATTTGCAGTTCTCCCACTCCAGGAACTAAAAAGTAGCCAAGTGAAAACCTGCCCATTTTATGCGGCTACAACACGTTCACACAAATCATCTTTTTATTTTTTGCTCTGATTTTTAGTATTTATTTTATGCATGTCACTCAAATTAAATGGGAAATAGAATGAATTAAGCGGAATTTCTGGTGATGCCTTCACAATTTAATTTAGGGGTTCAAAACTGTGCTGTGAATAGTCCGGAGCAGAGATCCTGGGATGGTCTAGAGACAAAATTGGGGTGAAGTTGGACATTTAAATAAGTCCTCAGGGAGGGATTTTGACACTTCATCCCTTGAGTTGCTTCTTCCAGACATTTCCAGCCCTTGGACTTCTCCACCATTTTTCCATGGCCTTCTCCACCATTTTTCCATGGACTTCTCCACCACTTTTCCATGGCCTTCTCCACCATTTGTCCATGCCCACTCTGCTCTGAGCACATTCCAGGTGACACCAGGCTGTGGATTGTCCCACAGGATCCACCTTTTTGCAGGCACAGAGCCAGAAATCTCAAATCTGCCCCACAGCCTGTGCCCCAGCCCAGGCGCTGCACTTCCACACGGATCCGAGCGGGATCGGGACGCCCCTCTGGAAAACCGAAGGCCCCAAACTGGGGATTTTATTGGAGCATAAACTTGGACAATTAAACTCTTCAGGGAGGAGATTTCTCAAGACAGTTTCGTCAAGCAGCTTTTTCCAGCTGAGCCTGGGCCCCAAAATAACGAGAGCCCGAACACAGAGACGCTGTTTGCCGGTCGGGAGCGGGATCCCGGGAACGTCAACCGGGAGCCTGGTGAGTTTTCCTCCTTAATGAGGTGTGAAAAATCAACGGAGCCGCGTGGCTCTCGCAGGGGAGCCGTGGGGAGGCTGTTCCAGGGCCAGCCCCTTCCACCCTGCCCTGCTCCAAACCCCACAGTCACCCTTTGACAGCCACGGATGCAGCCCTGCTTCCCTTCCGTGATGGAAAACAGGGAGAGCCTGGAAATGGTGGAAATCCCCGGAGAGCCTGACAGCACCTGGCTCCATCCATTCCTCCACGGTTTCTCTACTGAGGGGATTCACCCACCGAAATTTGGCTGATTTTGGGGGTGTTTCAGTGCCTCTCTGCAGGACAGGTTTTGTCCTGCCAGGGTCCTGATCCAGCTGGGATGATCCTGATCCTGTAACAACTCAGGAACCTGAGGCACTGGGTTATTCCTTATTTCTGGGTTCCCAGAGAGCTGAAATCCTAATTAAATGCCAAAATTAGGGCGCTGTGGGCTGTGCTCCCCATGGGAAGTCACCCAGCACTTTGTGCCATCACCCCCAGGGCTGAAGCTGCTGGAGCAAATATTTTTCCTGGTGCTTATGGTAGAGAATTCCATGTTAAACTCAGCTGCATATGGGATTTTTTGGAAATTTCCAGTATATCCCACTACAGACTCTGAGATGAACTCCTCAGGCTGTCCCAGGATACTTCCCCACCAGCCCATGAGAAACCTCCACAGCCCTTGAGAAGCCAAGGGAATTTCCACAAGGAAGAGAAGCATCCAGAAACACTTCTGGGAGCGGAGCGGGCTGGGAAGCGGGATGTGGGATCCAGGGAAGCAGTGACAGGTTGCCTCCAAGGCGCTCCTGGCACATGTTCCCGGCCGCCTGTTGCTGTCTCCGAACAGATGTGGGCAGTTTGTGGGATGATGAAGTATTGGATCTGTTTCTCCTTCAGGGATTATTCCTACCAAATAAATCTGCAGGTTTATATGTTTAGCAGCTGACGGAGATCCCTTTTCCCTCCCCTTCTCCGTTCTGTTATTCCTTGCAGCCGGAGCCAAAACAAGGCTTTTAAGGCAGGGAGAGGAGGGGGAATGATCAGGATGGGATTTGGGAAATTTTGGAGACAACGCAACAGCGAATGGGGGCAAAACATCCTGCCCAGAACACAGCTCATGGATCCTTCTCAGCTTGTTCCAGGATGGATCCTGGACTCCAGGAGTGTTGGTTGAACCACCAGGTCATAAATTCGTCTGGGAACTTTAGAATTTGTGGCCTGGGGAAAGATCTTTCCCTCTCTCCTGGTGGTATTGGATTTTTTTTTTTCCCTTTCTCTCTTTCTTTTGGAGCTGCCTTGGGCTTGGATTTACAGTGGTTTAAATTCCTCTGAAAATATTCCCTGATCAGCCCCAGAATGAAAGACGGAGAGCGTGTGATGAAGGCGCCCAACCTGTTTGCAAGGGCATTCCAGGTTTTCTTTGGGAATGGCAGGTTGATCCAGAGGCATGAGCTGAGTCATGGATGTTGATGTTTGGATGTCTCCTTTTTAGAGAAAGGGTCAGAACCTCCTTTAAAGCCCCTCCAAACCTGTCCTGGAAGGCTCAGCGCTGCTTCCGTGGCTCCTGGATGTCTGGTGCCAAAGATCCTCCTGCAGGGCTTTGCTTCCTAAAACCTCCTTCCAGTTCCTAACTCCCCTTGTTCCATAAACATCCAATTCCAACCCCAGCTCTGGGGGAATAAGGGACGTGCAGGAAACACTTGGGCCTTAGAACGCTGCAGCCGCCGCTGCACCTGAAAAGCTCCAGGACTGCTTTACCTGGAATATTCCTGAAGGGATGGGGGGTTCCGGGAGATTCAGCTGCTCTGGGAAAGGAGCCCAATCCAGCACTCTGTCCCTGCACATGGGAGCGAGGGAGCAGCTGCTGAAGGGTGTCCTGGAATTGTGGAATATCCTGACTTGGGAGGGACCCACAAGGATCAACAAGTCCAAATCCCAGCCGTGCACAGGACATACCAAAAATCACCCCACGGTGAAAAATCACATCCTGCCACTTGGCCATAATCATCATCATCATCATCCTACTCCCAAAGGCACCATGAGGAGAGGGAAGTGGTTGTGGATTCAGCTCATCCAGAGCCTCTGGAAGCCAAGGAAGCAGATTCCAGTTGAGTGGAGCAGGAAGGCGCGTGGTGGTGTTTGAATCTCCCTGCTTGTCTGAGCACGGATTGAAAAGCTGAGACTTCTGCAGGAGGAAGTCAGGATTCCATGGGGAGGCTGTGAAAAACTGAAAAGGGTGACTGGGAATGAGGGTATGGACAAGGCTGAATGCCCTCGGTGACAAGGACACAGCTGGATTCAAGTACTGTTGGAATTGCTGATCTTAAAGGGCTTTCCCAGCTTCAAGGATTCTCTGATTCCATGTTTTCCTCGGCTGTTGTGTTTGGGATAGGGATGTGGCTGTGTCCATCCATCCCCTGGGAATACAAGGCCATGTCCCTGTGGGAATGAGTGGGACAAAGGGGAAACTTGGAGTAGGTCTGGGACACATCCCTTGGCTCATAGGTTTTCCAGCCTCACCCTTTGCTGCCTTTCCCACCCCTCCATGATAATAATTAATGAGATAATTAAAGGAGCATGGATAAAATAACGGGATCCATGTGAAGATGGGGAAGCTGTTGGAATCCCGACTATATCCCTGACTCCTGTGGCCAATCCAGGGAACGTGCCTCTGGAGGCGTCTCCCAGCCCGTGCTGAATCACCCAGCAATTTGGGAAGAAGAAAGCCAGAGTGGTTCTCATGTTACCCGGGGAAAGCCAACGCAAGTAGGACAGAGCCACTTCCATATTAAAGCCTGGGGTTAACGCATTTCACAACAGCAAAATCTTCTCCCAGCTTGTCCTCTATTTAAAGGTTAAATGGGGGGGAAATGCTGTGGAATCCCACAGGGACAAACCTGCTCTTGGACTCACCCCACGGCAAAGCCGAGCGGGAAAAAATCTTATTTGTAGCGCATTTTGGACCCCAAAACCACAAAACCCCCCATTTTTTTGAGTTTTCCATCCCATTTTGCATGGATGACCACAATATTACACCGCTCTGAGGGAACTCTGGCAGCTTCTCTTGCTGTTTTACAGCACAGTTGTTCTTCGAAACAAAAGGTTTGGATTAATGGTGTTTTAATGTCCAGGATATGACAGAAATGAAATGCAGGAACAGTTGGCTCGCATGCTGGGAGCCGAGTCAAGCTCAAATTTGGCCGCCAGCCCACGAAGCTCCTCCGGGACACCCGAAAGGGGTGTGAACATTAACTCATAGAGCCATAACCCCGCTGCTCCCGAGCCCGCTCAGCCTCCCACTAATGCAATAATTGAATCAAAACCATCTTCAGTTGTGTTAAAAACAACTTTGAACACTGGAGAAAGACCCAAAAGCCCGGCAAACTGCACATCCCGAGCTATTTAAAGGTCTGGATAACTCCATTTTCCTGCTGAAGGTGAACCTCTGGCACAGGGCGAAGCTTTGGTTGCATTTATTAAGATTTAACAAATTACCTCCCAAAAAGCAGCACTGATTCGGCTTTTTTGTTGTTCCAAGGCAACATAAATCCTCTAAATACCCGGAGCAGAAGGCAGGGATAATTATCACTGAAATATCTCTGACATTTCCTTCAGGGTTTGTGAAATCCTCAAGGCCTCTTTCTATCTTTGTCAGTGCCTTCCTCTGCTTCCTACGACCACGTGCCTTAACTCCTCCATCTCTCCAGCCTCCAACTCTTCTGTTCCATTGTGTGCTTGACTTCATTTTGGTGCCAGCTTCTTCCACTCTGTTTTTCTTTCTTCTTTTGTTTTTTTTTTCCTCGTTTTGGTAATTGGGAACAGGCAGAAGTTTGGGGTATTAAAAAAAAAACCAAAAAAAAAAAAAAGAAAAAAACCCCCAAACCAACAGCGTTCCACGTAATTGAGAGAAGTTAACAAAGCGTGAAACGAAATAAAAAACACCATCCGGCGCTGATGTCAACGTTCATAAATGCAGGAGTGCTCAGAGTCATCCAGGAGAGGCTGGAGCTGCATCCCTGCTTTTGGAACGAGTTTGTTGCTGTTGTTCCACGGAATTTTTAGGTGTTTTTGATCAGATCATTTTTTCGTTCATGGAATCTGCTTGAATGCTTCAGGTGTCCTGCTTTGGGTACTTGGAAGCCACTGGTGTCACTCTAAATTATCCCACATATGGTCCTCTGGGCACTGTCTGGGCATTTGATCAGAATCCCAGAATCCCAGAATCCTAGAATCCCAGAATCTCAGAATCCCAGAATCCCAGAATTGAGGCTGGAAAAGCCCTTCAAGATCCTTGAGTCCAGGCTGTGCCCGATCCCCTCCAGCCCAGAGCCCTGAGTGCCACATCCAGTCATTCCATGGACACCTGCAGGGATGGCGACTCCAAACCTCCCTGGGAGCTCTTTCCAATGCCTGACCACCCTTTCCATGGAGAAAATCCTCTTGAATAGTGGCCACACTTGATGAACTCACCTTCTGCTCTTGCTGAAGGTCAGAAAGGCCCATAAGGAGGAAGAATTAATGCGGAGGAGCCTCAGTATCCCCTGGAGTTCCATGAGAGGATAAAGAGGCACCTCAGAGGTGCTGTCAGGCTGGGAGTTGGAAGCTCCAGAGCCAGAAGCCATCACTTGACTTGGTCACCCGCTGGAAAGTCCCCAAGGAGAGAGGAACCAGCAGATTCTCAGCTGGGTTTTTCAGCATTTTTTTCAGCTTGTTTCTCTGGTAGATTTTCCACATCCACGAGCACGATCACCTCCAGGACATCTTTGCCAGTGTTTCACTCCTTATCTCCAGGAGGATGGAACTCCCTGGAGCTGGGCGTGTCCTGCCAGTGGATTTTGCTGCCCGAGTGACAGCACCGTGGTCAGGTTGTGCCCCCAGCAGTGCCAGTGGCAGCTGCTCGGTGTCTGTCAGCGTGACCTCAGCACAACACAGCAAAAACCGATTCCTTCTCCGCCTCTCCCGTCCCCACCCCGAGCCCCTCAGCAGCAAAGCTGATTTCCTGCTTGTGATTAGGGATGGTTTACATCCACTTCCTAAAGCTGTTTTCCTTTTATTCCTATCATTTAAACAGAATTCCGGGGATCGTTGCTTTGCCCGGACATCTGCACTTCCAGCTTTGCCAGCTTTGGGATGCCGGAATCCAGCTCATCCCAGAGGATTTGCACGGGCCGAGGCTCCGGCCTGGACTTCTCCCGGTGAAATCCCAACCCCCTCTGTCATCCCAGCACTTCCAAGCAGAGCTGGAAGAGGCTCTGAGGGAATTAGAGCACTTAAAGGAAAGTGTGATGTTAAATCCCTACGTGCCAAAGCCACCGGGATGAGTAATAACGAGGTGTCAGACTGACACCAAACCTCTTCCCACGGAAAAGGGGGGATGGAGCGGGCCCGAGCCGGGCACAGGCAGAAGGAGCTGTGGGGATGGATGAGAAGCTCCTTCCCTGCCCATCCTCCTTCCGAGGAAAAGCTGGATGAGCTGGGTGAGCTCAGTGCAGATTTCTCTCCTCCCCGGCTCAGCCAACACTGTCAGCACCAGTCCAACCCTCCCCTGCCCATTCCCATTCCCGGAGGAGGGAGAGGGAAGGTGAAAGGGAAACTGGCAGTCCTTGGGAACTCGTTTTTCCCTGCTGGAATTGTCATGCTGCCGAGTAAAGGGGTGGATTCACTTCTTCCATGAGTCCCCTGCTGTGCTCCGTGGGGGAGTGGAGCTCGTTCCTTCTGCACCGAGCAGCTCTTAGTTGGGAATTGTCTGTCCTGCATTTTGGGCACCTCTTGGCCTTCTCCAGAGGGAGTTTATTCCTTGCTGAAGGCAGAGCAGGAATTTCAGGTGCATCAGGAGGCTGCACCTTGGTCACTTCTAAGAAAAGGACGATGGAGTGGCTGTCAAGGGCAGAGCACCCAATCCTTTGGGAGAGCAGAGTGGATTTGGGATCAATACTGGGAATGACGGCTTGACTGCACCCACACCTCATGGGATTACATCACCTCACTCAGCTGGGAATCACACAGCAGTTGGATTCGGGGATTTACCTTCTTCACCCCCAAAAAAGAGTCAAAATATTTCCACGCTGTGTCCCATTGGGAAAGTCCCACTCAGGCAGCTAAAACAAAATGTTCCGACCTTATTCCCACAAAACTGTGTCAGAAGCTTTGATTCCTCCTCCTCTTGTGCTGGTGTGGCTCAGTCCTTTGCCTTTGGCAGCATCCCTCTGGATTTATGAGCTCTGGGAGGGGTTATTAACGTGATTCTCGACTCCCTGACAATCCAATAAAAGAAGTGTTTTCCCCAGCCCTCAGATCCCAGCTGGATCCAGAGAAACAAGTGTCATTCCCAAAAACCCCTGTGCTCACCTGTGCTGGGCATTTCCCAGGGCACTGCCTTTGCTCTGAGCCAGCAGCAGGGAATTCCTAGGAATATCTCCTTGTTCCAAGCTCTCCTCCTTTCCTACTTTACCGTCCTTATAATTCTCATTCCCAGAGGGTAGATATCTGCCTCTATCTTATAAAAATCCAGCTATCCTGGTTGTTCCTGCTGTGAATAATGGATTGAAGCACCTGCTGTGGTGTCTCAGGCTGGAAGATCCAGCTTCCCCCGTGGTTAAAGACAGAGTTGTGACAACTTCAGGAGCACGTGGAGAAGACAGGAGAGGGATTGTGCTCCCTAAATGATTCCCATGGGTATTTCAGGAGTGGGAGCCACACAATCCTGGACATACAGATGTTTTAATACATTTTTCTGTGGCATATGTGCCTGTGCCTGCCCTGGATTCACAGGGAGTGCTGGAATATTGTCTTCCCAATTTCCTGTCCTAACTCTGTGAGACAGAGCCAGGAGATGCCAAGGAAAAACCAGGAGGGCATTCCAGTAATTCAGACGCAGTGATAACGGGAAATTCAGGGAACAAGTGCCAACAAGTCAGGAAAAAGCATTTGTGCAGGAATACCGGGATCACAAACTCTGCCTGTGGGAGCTCAGTGAGGCCTCATTAGCCACAGATCCATCCATTCCCCTCTGGAATTTTACCCCACTGGCTATGGGGTGATTAGACTTAAACTCGATCCCTGCTTAATGAATTCCAGCTCTTCCCCTACGTACCAGGATGGCACAGGAGGGGAGATCACCAAACCAGATTCCAATTGGAAAGAGCTCCCACATTCCCATCCTCAGCTGCCCTCAGCATCCCTTGCTGGTGTCCCAGGGCCTCTTCATTGACCGCATCCATAGGAAATGGAGATGGGATGGGGATAAATTTATGGATAAGTCTATGGAAAGGCACTGGGACAGGTTTCCCTGTGGCTACCCCATCCCTGGAAGTGTTCAAGGCCAGGTTGGACAGGGCTTGGAGCAACTTGGGATAGTGGAAGGTGTCCCTGCCCTCGGGGCTGGAATGGGATGAGCTTTGGTCCCTTCCAACCCAAACTAGTCTGGGATTCTGTGAATGTACATTCCTCTGCAGCTGGAGCAATCCCTCCACTTTTCCAAGGAATCACATAGGTCTAACCCAACTTTTCCACCTTGCAGGGTGGGACACACAACCCCCAGCACAGCCCTGCCATGGGCAAAAAAATCCCAAAATAAACATTTAGGGGGAAAAAAAAAATCACATTTTAAAAAATTTGCAATTCCACAGGCCTTATCCATAAAGCATCCATATTCCCTGGATTGGGAAAGGGCTGGGTGGAGAAGGCAGCATTGCGTTTGCTGTAGCAAAGCAACAGTAGCTGACATGAAATCCCATTCCAAGGCTGGATTTTATTCCTGGAGGTGCCTTTGAATTAAGGGTTTTAAGCAGCATTTCTGACTCAAGCCTAAACATGGCAACTGTTGCTAACAGCGGGCAACAATTAACAAATTAATATCAATGCAGGCACACGCTGGGGACCTGCTTTTCCTGGGAAAGGAGAAGGGATTTTTGCCCTGTTTCGTTGATTTAAGTTGTTTTTCCCAGCCTCCAAATTTTGCACCCACTTGGCTGAGTCACCTTCCCAGCCTGATGTGACCCAGGAAAAATCCTGCCCTTCCAGAGGGTGCGGAGGGGAGCGGTTGTCCTGCTCAGAGTTCCCATAATCTGATGGAGCAGGAGAAGACCCCACTGTGGGGTTTCTTATCTTTCCAGGCTGTTGTTTTCCTGCCAGGAATCCCCCGTTCACCTTGGGAATGCTTTAAATGCTTCCAGCTGCTGCTCAGGCTCCTGGAGAGGGAATTGTGTGAGCACTGGGACTGGGATGAGAGCAGGGATTGATGCCACCAGCACACCTGACCCTCAAGCAAACCCCATAATGGCCCCAATTCTGGACATTTCCCATGTTCTTCCTGAGCTCTGCAAGTGAGGATTTTCATGTCTCTGAGTAGAGGGTGCAGGAAATCAAAGCACCTGAAATCCAGAGGAATCTTTGGCAATGGAAAATATGGGATGGAGGGAGCACCCAGCACCAGCTGTGAGCACAACCCCCTCACCCTTCACCCACTAGAAGCCTGAGGAAAAATGTTATTTTATTAAAGTGTCCTTTTATTAAATTGTCCTTTTACTAAAATACCATTTTATTAAACCTTCAACAGTGAAGCAGAGACTGCAGAGTTGCTGCAGCTCAGCTGAAACTAAATGAATCATCCTAAAACCACTTTCTTGTCATTAATTTCTGGGTTTCAACCAAAGAAAATAACAAGTGGGTCTGAGGAGACTCTTGGGGATGGTCTCTGCACCCAGCTGTGCCATTCCTGCCCTGTAACCATCAAAAATCCCATGAAAATCCTGGGATATCCCAGGATATCATCCTGTTGCTGTCCCATCAGGTGCATGGGATTTTACTCCATGAATATCCAATATTTTTCTCTTCCCAGCAGAGAAGGCCAAAGTGGGTTGTGGAAGGGAATTAGGGAGAGCTCGCTCAGCATTCCCAGGAAAGCAGGGAGCAGTGAAATCCAATCCAGCGTGGTGGACTCAATAAAGACTTTGAGGGATGTTTCATTTTCATTTCTTAGAGAAAAACAAAAAAACTAGGATGTGAAGAGCCAAGACATTTACTGGGAAATTCCTGGCATTTCTTCTGGGAATGCTTGGTGATCATTCCAGGCCGTGAGTTTTTAGGAAAACACCAAGAGGAAGCGTGTATTACCCAGGGAAATCTGCAATGCCACACAGCTTGGTGTGCTGGATTATTTACAAAATAGAATTCCAAGGAGGAAAGGCCGAGGAAAATTTAAGGAAAGGCTGAGTAAGGGCTGAGGAAAGGCCGAGGAAAGGCCGAGGAAAGGCTGAGGAAAGGCCGAAGAAAGGCCGAGGAAAGACGAAGGAAAGGCCGAAGAAAGGCCGAGGAAAGACGAAGGAAAGGCCGAAGAAAGGCTGAGGAAAGGCCAAGGAAAGGCCGAAGAAAGGCTGAGGAAAGGCCAAGGAAAGGCTGAGGAAAGATGAAGGAAAGGCCAAGGAAAGGCTGAGGAAAGGCCAAGGAAAGGCTGAGGAAAGATGAAGGAAAGGCCAAGGAAAGGCTGAGGAAAGGCCGAGGAAAAATAGAGGAAGTGTGAAGGAAAGGCCGAGGAAAGGCCAAGGAAGGGCTCCCCTGCCTGGCCCTGGGAACAGAACCCATCCAGCGGGGATCCCGCAGTCGGGAATGCTCCAGCTCCAGCTCCAGCTCCAGCTCCAGCTCCAGCTCCAGCTCCAGCTCCAGCTCCGAGGTCTGCCCGGAGCTTTTCAGCAAAGCAACACAAGCCCCGGGCAGACAGCAAGGAAATCACCCTGTGACAGCCGCTAAAAATATGCTGGAAAACATTCCAGGGCAGGCCAGGGCCGGCCAGAGCAGCCTCTCCCTCCCTGACAGACCTCCCCGGTCACTCCAGCTCCTGCCTCTTGCTCCACTCCTTTTTCCCTTGGATTTTTCCCACTGAATTGGATGGGACACGACTTCCTATTGCGACCAAATTGCTTCCGTCGGCTTGTGGGGGAGAGAGCAGCACATAAATATGGTAATTTTCCCTCTGAGGCCCGGAGAAGACGATGAGGAGAGAGGCTGGATATGCAGATGGATAAATGATTAACCAGGCGCTGTCCTTTATCTGTCTGGAAGTCCTCTGGAAAAGAAAGGTTAAGGAAAAAATCCAGGAGCAAGTGGTCCTGGAGCTCATTAATCCGTCTCTTTTTGCTGGCACCCGGCAGGTCCTTGGCCCCCAGGGGCTCTCAGGGTCTGCTTCAGCATTTTTCTTTGATAACCAAAGAGGTTTTTCATGGCCAGCAGTGACTAAGAGGTGGATTTGGAGCTGTTACCTCACCTTACCCCCGATATTTTCGGATCACAGGACAACCCAATCATCAGGAGCAGGGCCAGGCACTGCTTTTAATGTGATTTAATGTGATTTCCAGAAGAAAAGCCCTGGAGTTCAGATGGGACACAGCCTGGGTTTCTCTGGAGTTCAATAGTGAGGGAGAGCTGGGAAGCTGGGAAGCATCTGAAAGCACAACTCTCCTTAATGAGGGAGTCTTGACCAGCATAGTTGGGGTTTTTCCAAGAATTTTCATTGTTTTGCTCCATTGGAAAAAAGCAGCCCATGTTCCCAATATGCCAAACATGTAAGCTGGAGGAAAACCATTCTGGGGAGGGTCTTGGGGCAGTGAATCCTGTCTTGGTCAGCAACTGGGCTGTGCCCTTCTTCAGCAGCTCCCAGAGGCAGCATTCCCAGATTCTCTGGAGAACAGATGCCCCAAGCCATGCCCACACCACAGCACTTTCCAAGTGGGAAGAGCCAGCACATCCCAGAGTCAGGGGCTCTGCAGGAAAAAGCTCCATCCCTGTCGCTGTGGCAACAGGAGCAACTGAGGCACAGACGACACAAGGGGAATGTCCATGGAATATCAAAACAGTTTGGTTGGAAGGAATCTTAAAAATGATCCAGTTCCACCCTTTGCCGTGGGCAGGGATACCTTCCACTATCCCAGGGGCAACATTCCCAAATCCTCTGGAGAACAGATGCCCCAAGCCATGCCCACACCACAGCACTTTCCAAGTGGGAAGAGCCAGCACATCCCAGAGTCAGGGGCTCTGCAGGAAAAAGCTCCTCCAGGAGCATCCCCATCCTCGTGGCTGTGGGAATGGGGAGACTGAGGCACGGGTGACACAGGGGGGATGTTCAGAGAATATCAGAACGGTTTGGTTGGAAGGGACCTTAGAAGTGATCCAGTGCCACCCCTTGCCATGGGCAGGGACACCTTCCACTATCCCAGGTGGCAGTGATCCCATTTCCTCCAGCGCCGAGCACTCCCAGAGCCTCCAGTGGAAAATGAGTCCCAGGGAACAGAGGAAAGCAAAGTGGAGCCCAGCAAACCCACTTTTCCCTTCCTTTCCTCAGGGAATGAGGCAGGGGAGGGAGGAGAAGGGGTTAAAGGGATCCATCCAGGCAGGGATCACAGGAGACCCCCCTTTGGCAGGGAGGGGGCTGAATAATTCAGCATCTCCTTAACCCTGGGCCAGCGGCTCCCACTCGCTCCCTGCTCCTGCCAGCCCGTCCTCAGGGAGCCATGGCAACGCTCCGGGCGCCAGGAATATGGAAATCACAAGGATTTCATTTTGCTGCGGCACAAAAAAGTTGTTTGATCTGAGGGTTGTGGCTTCTCTGCAGCTTTCAGCGGAGAATCATTTCTGTGTTCATATCTCCCGTTCAGCTGTCAGTTCGCAGCTCCGAAAAACCCCAAACATGAAAATAAAAAAGGCCGAAAGATTCTTCCCCCCACCCACAAAAAAAAAAAAAATTCGTTTTTCTGGGCTGGGTTAACACTTGAGGTGCTGGAGGGATTTCATCCTGATGTCAGAGGGGTTGGAGATAGATCTGCCCTGAGTGTGTCCAAAGGAATGGGAAATAGGGGGGTTTAGATGGGATATTGGGAAGGAAACTCCCTGGGAGGCTGGGGAGGTCCTGGCACAGATTCCCAGAGAAGCTGTGGCTGCCCCTGGATCCCTGGGAGTGTCCAAGGCCAGCTTGGACGGGGTTTGGAGCACCCTGGGACAGTGGAAGGTGGTGGGGTCGGACTGGATGGGCTTTAAGGTCCCTTCCAACCCAAACCAGTCCGGGATTTTCTGATTCTGTGAAATTTGGTGGGAATTACTGCAAGGAGAGAGTCAAGGATGGGACCAGCAGGATCAGATCAGGATGGGACCAGCAGGATGGGATCAGCAGGATGGGATCAGGATGGGACCAGGATGGGATCAGCAGGATAGGATCAGGATGGGATCAGTAGGATGGGATCAGCACGATAGGATCAGGATGGGATCAGTAGGATGCAGCTTCACAGCTCTTCCCTTGGGAATCTGCCTCACCCCAGGAGTGTGGGATGCTCAGGCTGGTGGGAAGAGCTCAGCCCTGCAGGGATCCCCTGCTTTTTGTGGGATATCAGCACTCAGAGCCCCTCCAGAGGCAGGACCCAGCTCCTAAGTGCTCCAGAACTCCAGGAAAATCAATGCTGACCCCGTGGCTTCCCGTGGAGGAGCGGGTGGGCAGCAGCTGCCTGTGCAAGCTGCCAAGGGAGCCGGGGATGGAGTTAATGGGAGAGCTCCGGCTCGTTTTCCCTCCCCGCTAAATCCAGTTAAAAGCTGGAACAGCTTGGAGCAAGGAGCACGGGCTCAGCAGCTGCTGCTGGGACAGTTTGTGACCTCTGTGGGTTGGCAAAGAGGGGACGCTCCTGTAACACATCCCGGGAAGCTGCTCCGGCTCCTCCGAGGGCTGAGCTCAGAACTTCTGCTGGAGCAGAGTTTGAAACGCTCAGAATTCCCTGGAGCTCGGGGGATTCCTCTGAGGTGCTGCTGCAATGCAGGAAAATCCCGTTTTTCCAAAAGACACCATAGAAGGGACAATTTCCAGTGGATTGACACAGCCTTTGGAGGGAGCTGGATTTGTGGGAGCACCCGAGGGTCTTTCCACATTTCTATCTCTCTTTGCTCCCATCCAGATCCCAAAGAATTCAGCTGGGAATCTCACAATTTTTCTTAGGAAAATTCCAACCTGGCTTGTCACTTGGAAGCAAACAAGGAGCTCTCTCCTGGGAAGAACAGAGATTTTTATGCTCCAAGCCCGGAGAACCAGGATTGTGCAGAGGGAATGTGTCGGGAAAGGGGAGGAAGGTCGGACTTGAGTGGAATTTCATTATTCCAAGGTTTTTCAGATGCCCTGTGGAAAGGCAGCAGAGGTTTCTGGATAAACAGCTCTAAAATCTGCAGCAGCTCCTTCATCCTTGGGATGATGGAAAACACTTCAGGCTCCCGGAGTCCGTTCTGGTCCACGGAACACATAAATTATCCCAGATTTCCAAGTTGTCGGAATAAAATAAACACAGGCAGCACGTGGCCAGAGGACACAAAAAAATCCTGGAATTCCCTTCTCAGCTTTTCCTGCTGTCCAGACCTCCCTGGCAGCTGAGGGCAGGATGGGTCAGCCTGGGCAGCAGGAAATTGCAGGAAATTCCCCTGGAGCAGGGAACTGCAGGGAATTCTTTCCCGGGAATTCAAGGCTGGTGATGGGGAATGTCCTTCCCAATTCCCTGTCTGGCAGCCACCAGGGTGGCCTGAAATGTGTCAGCTCCAGGAGTCCAGGGCAGGAATTCAGTGCGACTCCAGAAATTCCCTGATCTTCAGATAATATCCAATGGAGATCACATTCCTTGGAATAAAACTGTGGAAGCACTGACCAAAGCCGGTGAACTCCAGTTCACCTGAAAAACCCTAAACGATCCCACCCAAAGCCTAAAAATCCATCACTGCTGGGAGCATTTCCAGCCCCCCACTACTGGGATAACTGGGATGAGTGGAATCAGCTCCCAGGGAGAAAACTCCAGGCAAACTCCACACAAACCATGGGAAGAGCAGGATAACTGTGCCCCTTGGAGCATGGGCTCTATCAGCCGGAGGGGCTCAGCCACAGAATTCCAATTTGCTGGGAATTCCAGTAGTTCCAAGTGGTATCTTAAAATATAGTAATAAAAACAAAAAAATAAAAATAAAAANCAAAACCCCCTAAATAAATGGTGCTGAAAGTTCTGATTGATGTGTTTAAAAACATGGCAAGAAAACTTATTCATAATCAAAACAGAACATTAATTAAAAACTTTATTTATTAACAAGAAAGAATGAAAATTGAAAAAAAAATCTCTATTTTTACCTGAAAATTGCTCTTTTAAAGAATTCCCAGATCCTCTGTTTCAATCCCTACATTTCAAGTGCCACAAAAAAGCTGCAACCAACCCAACTTTTGTTGGTCCTTCCATACCCATTTAACTTACCTGACCCTTAAAACTGAATTCCTTAAAAAAAATCCAAGGAATTCATTCAAACACCAGCACATAATTTGATTTTAGCAGAATTTTTCCATATTCACATATTTTTAAATCCTCCTCGGTCCATGGCAGGATGAACTTCACCTCTCCCGTCTGGAAGTTTATTGCCCATTCCTAATGATCAGTATCCATTTCATTCCCTAGGGATGAAGGGATTTGAGCGCTAACGTGGCACTGGGAGCAGCACTTTGCTGCTTGCTTGAACTGGGAAAATGATTCCGTGTCTCCCTGTTTTCCTGGAGAGGGCGGATACGTGACACCAGCCCATGGAAATCGCTCCCGGGTCAGGAGTTTAAGCCCGAGCTGGGCTGGGGGAGTTGATCCCTGTGGGGATCCTGATCCCAGAGCTCCTCCCTGGAGTGCAGATCCCCGTGGATATGGGAAGTCTGCAAAGCAAGGGAAAAATCCTTTCCTTCCATGCTTTGTGCACACATTCCAAAGCATTTGGGACTTTATTCCTCCCCCCCAAAAAAGTCTATTTCAGCCTTCTCACATCCTCAGGTTGTTGCTGAACTTTTCCAGCATCATGGAATGATTTGGGTTGGAAGGGACCTTCAAGCTCATCCAGTTCCAACCCCAACATCTTCCACTATCGCAGGTTGTCCAACCTTGGACACTTCCATGGATGTGGAATCCACAACTTCTCTGGGCAGCCAAGGCCTCCCCACCCTCAGTGTAAAAAACTCTTCCCCTTTTTCTTGTCTGAATCTCCAATTCTTCAGTTCCAAACCATCCAAGGATGAGGTTTGGAGCAACCTGGGATAGTTGGAGGTGTCCCTGCCCACGGCACGGATCAGGATGAGCTTTAAGGTCCCTTCCAACTGACGCATCCCAGGATTCTGTGAGGATCAGCAGAAGGAACGAGCCAGTCCTGAGCAGGGATTTCTGGCAGGACCTGGTGGGCTGCAGAGCCTGTGATTCCCAGGCCCAAGTTCCCAGGCTGGAAAATCTCCTTGGGAAACTGCCGGGATGCTGAGCTGACATCTCCGGGAGCCAGGATTGTCCCGGTTCCAAGAGTGGTATCAAGAAGATAAATTAAGGAAAAGATGCCAAGGCAGCCCCCACACTGTGGATTAAAGATCTGGGAATTCCTGGGATCTGCTGTACCTCAGGGAGGGTGGCAGAGTGACAGGGAGAGATGGGATAACAAGGAAAAGACCACCCAAAGGAAAACTTGGATCTTGGAAGTCACCGAGCAGAGACAGCTGGGAAATCTACACTCATTTGAAGGAGTTTTAATGGCTTCTGGTTCCCACAAAACCTTGGATACCTCACAGTCTGCTACATCCCAGTGTTCCACGGGAACATCCCTCTTGGCTCCAGGAGCAGCTCTGGAATCTCCTTAGTGACATCCAGACCTTTTCCCTTTGAAATCCCACGCAGGACTTCAGAATTCCCTCCGGAAACTTATCCCATTGTGTTGCAAAGGCTTTTGGTTTACAGGTCATGGAATGCTGGCTCATTCCAGCCGGGAAAACATTCCCTTTCCAACCCACAAGGAGCCCGGGCTGTTTTCCTTGCAAAAATCCAAGGAGCTGCTGAATTCTGCCCCGTGGCAGCAGCTCTGCAAGGCCAATTTTCCTGGCTAATCCTTGGAGCCTGTCAGGATCTCGGAGCCAGGCCCGGCCTGGCACGGTCCCCAGGGGGCTGTGGCTGTGCAGGGAACAAAAGATCCCGTGACACAGCTTAAATCCAGGGATCTGGGGAGCTGCCGTCCACTCCAGCCTGGATTGGCCTTTTTGCTGCTTTTCCTGAAGAGTGAAAGGGGAAAACCCTGCAAGGTCTGTGGAAGGCTCCAAGCCCTGCTGATAAATTCTGGATAAATGCCTTTATCACGAGTCAAATCCAACATCTTCGGCTGCAGCTGGGTTAAGTTCACGTCTGATGAGTTTTTCCTGGTGCCACTGGACACATCCCAGCCCAATCATTCCCGACACGCCGCAACCTTCTCTTGGCTCCCAACTTTCTTCAGGACACAGCAGACAAAACATTTCCCTCTATCCCCTTCCTTATCCCCTCTCTCCAGAACAAGGGAATAATAATAATAATAGTAATAATAAAAAATAACTAATGAGACGTGAGCTCCTTTTGGAATCTCCTGGAGCCTGAGGTTTGGGAGAGGGAGGAATAAAAACCAGCCCTAATTATAAGTGTGCAGAGGAGTTGGCCTGGAGGAAATGGGAAGATTACACGCTGCAGGAACTGGGAAGCAGCTCCAAGACAGGCAGTCTGAAGGGAACGATGGCCCACTTGGAACTATTTTCACTTCAAACTGAAAAGGAAAACTTGTCTCCTTTCCTGATGGTTGGTCAGGGCACCCCTTGCCTAAGGAACAGCAGGAAAATTCCTGGACACAGAAGAACATGAGGAGGGAGAAGGGATTCAGGCCTTCCTCCGGCCCTCCAGGTTAGGCAGGAATACAAAACCATCAGGACAGAGCCAGAAGGGAAGGTTATAAATCCATACAACCTTGGGATTGTGCTGTTTTCCCTCACTCCAATCCTGGGATCACCTCCTGAATCCCAGCCGGACCCGCTGCATCCCTGTGGCCTCGGTTCAGACTCAAATCCTCCCCACCAAGCAAACTTTGAGCCAGCTCAGGAACAGCCGAAAACGACTTCACAGGAGGCACCTTCATGGCCTGCCAGCCCCTAATTAACCACCTCGGGGTCAAGTGGAGTTGGGAGCTAATTGGAGAAGATCCCAGCTAATTAGGACTTCCCTTCCAGGGTCACGGCCCCTTTAACTTGAAAATATCTCAATTTGCTGTGAGCCAGAGTAGGAAAAATCACTGGAATTAGACCTGGCCACTAATTTTCCACTCCTTCAGTGCCAGTTCCTCTTCGTTCCTCCAGCATATCCCAATCCCTGCACCTGCAAAGGAAATCCTTATCCAGTTGGGAAAGGTGCCTTCGCTTCCAGGATTCATTTCTTTTTGGCTGCCCGGTTGCTCCTCTTCCTTCAAAAAAGAAAGGGAACAGCTTGGCCGGCAGACGTTGGGATGAGGAGGAAATGCAGGAACATTTGGGTTGGTGAATGGTATTTTTATGGCTTGCTGGGATTGTCTTTCCATCAAATCCTCATTATTGCACGGGCTGCTTTTCCTTCCAGAGGAAACTGCAATGATCAGCTCCGCTTGTCCGTAAACCACAGACAGGGCAGGTTTGGGGCTCAGAAATCACTGAAATTGAACCCAAAAGAAGCCCAGAGATCGGAGCCTTCCCAGTTATCCGTGTGTATTTAAACAGGAATTATTGCCTTGACAATAGATCCAATAGCAGCTCTTTTAGGGAAAAAAAATCCCTGAAAAAAGCCGGTGGTGAGCAGAAACCACCAATTTCATGCAGCAGGAGCTGGAGGTGGAAATCAATCTTGTTCTTGCCCAAGAAGTCTCTGGGTGTCTCCAGCCAGCAGTGGCAGGGATGGGCTGAGCCAGAGGCAGCCACAGCTTAATTTATCCCATGGATTTTCCCTGCTCAGTCCCAAAAAGAAAACCCCCCTGCCCTGGGCACTGCCAATGGATACAGAGGCTTTCCAGCTTTTTGTGGGATTTCGGCCTTTGCCAAAAGCTCCACTGCATATTTTAGGACTTGGCACAACACAAATCCCAGCCTTGGACAGCAACCACATTAGTGGCTTAAAAATAAAGCTCAGCTTAGGGCTCTGGACCAAAGCTCTGCAGGGCCTGAGGGGTTTCTGCTCTGTGGTGATGTGGATTGAAACAAGGGTTAACTCCAGGGTCCACTGCTGGCATCCCAGGACCGGGATCAGCAGAGCCAGGTGCATCTGCTGGATGCAGAACCCCTGGAAAAACAGGATGTTGTTCCCATTGAATGGTGGAAAACAAGGCTGGGAAGGAGCTGCCCAGGCCATCCCAGCCATCCTCCTGCCTCAGGTGGTGCCTGTGGGGCAAACCTGATCTCCAGGAGCTTCCAGGGGAATGATTCCAATACATCCTCAAGGGGTTTTTCCCAGTACTAAACTCCATCCTGTTAAAGTGATTTTTCCACCTTAAAACTCCCATGGTTCCATCATTTCTGGAGCTTTTCCTGGTGGGTACAGATGGAGCAGCAGCTCTGACACACTGGAAGACTTGCGAAAATGAAGGAGTGAACTCTTCTGGCCTCAGCAGGAGATTGGATTAATAATTACTATTATAAATTCATAATAACCATTATAATCAGCCTGTGATCCCTCCTTTCCTCAGCATCCATCCCTCCAAGTGTCCCTCAGGGATCCATATCCCAATTTTCAGTAACAGCCTGGGAACCCCAGCGTTGGATCCCTGGGCATTCCCTCCTCTCTACCCTCCCAGCTGCCCACACCGCCGTGCTCCCTCCACACCCTCTGCCCCTTGTTTGTCCCATTATTTTGGGGGTGGAAAAGCCACGGAACGCCGCAGAGGCGGGATTCTTCGGGAGCTGGCAGTGCCATCTGCGTGGCTCACTCAGGTCACATCCCCGTGAGGGCAAGGAGGGGCCGTTCCCTGGCCATGGCCCACGAGCCAGCATGGAAAAGTCAAGGACTGGGGGCTCCTGAGAGCTCCAAAAATCTGAAGATGTGGAGATCTTTGGCCTCAGTCTACTCCAGCTCAGTGTGAGTTGATAAATCAGAGCCAACTCCAAGCTGGGGACGTGGAGTTTGTGTTTGTTTAATTCCTGCATCTGGTTTTGCTCCACTTGGGCTCTTTGTTTTCACTTATCGGGGTCCGAACTAAGGCTGGAGCTTCCCCAGGAGAAAGGAGGAGGGGTTTTTCCAGGGGAGGGAATTCCTGCAGACCCTCAATGCAGGCTGAGCAGACGGGTATGGCCGGAGGCAGGAGAAGGTCAGAGCCATGTAGGAAGGAGAGAAATTCTCTTCTAAACCTTAATTTTGTACCATCCACAGCTCTGCTCTGATCCATGCAGATCCTATGGATGCCAGTCTTTTGTAGGGAGCTGGATTTCACCCTGGAATTGCTTAATAAAATCCCAGCATGGTTGGAGTTGGAGGGACCTTAAAGCCCAT
>VYZQ01050202.1:0-11773 GCA_013400655.1 Mystacornis crossleyi
ATATACTCTATAATATGAAATATAATAATATATAATGAACTTCTAAAGATAAAGCTGTTACTTTTTGCTAACCTTCATTGTATTTGCCTTAGAAGTGGATACCGAGTACTGCTCTGTGTGGTCTATAAGGTAGGACCGAACTTCCTTTCAGAGGGGAAGCAAGCACTGGCAGTTTCCCTTCCCTGCTGGAGTGGACCTTGCCATTTCCTGGAATGGCTGTGAATCCTGAAGAGAAGTATTCTCACGAGGAATAGAAGTTTTTTGGGGTTTGTTTTTGTTTTTGTTTTTGTTTTGGGGGTTTTTTTTGTTTGTTTGCTTTTTCGGTTTTGTTTTTTTGTTTTTTGTTTTTTTAACAGAATGGCTTTGCTGACAGGACAAGAGAGACCAGTTTTCTGAAATCACTGAATTCTCTCAAAAGAAGACCTAGAGGTGGTGATGATCACATGCTGGATAAACATGGTGACATACAATTCTATTGAAACAAGAAGTAGGTGGCACTTGAAATCTTGTAGCAAGCAAACAAAAGTGAATGTCCTGGGCGACAAATGAATCACAGCCCACAGCAGTCAAGAAGCTGTGAGTGCTGTAAAGATATATGACAGCATAATTTCCTTTGCCAAACATGGCAATCCTCTCAGGAGAGACAGTCAATCGAAAATTAATGTTTTTGTGGGAGTTTCGGAAGCTGTTTTTATGGCCCTTGGTGCTTCCTTTGCTATGCGGTTTCTCAAGTGTATTTCTTTTACAATCCTTTTTCTCAAAGTATTGATTGCTTAGGTACCTGTCAGAAAAGCCCAATAACTGTGTAATGTTCATATGCTATAATATTTTCAATGAATGCTGTTTCCATTGCAAATTGCAAAAGAACATTCTTGAATGGCTTTCAGCTAAGTATCCTCTCTAAGTTCATGTATTTTCCTAAGTTTTTGGGAGGTATCTGAAAAGGTACGGTACTCAAACTTCCAAAACTTGCAAACATGAGCATGTACAAAATTGCTACATTGAAGAGAATAGAAGAGAGAAACAATAATTGCAGTTACTCCCTCTCAATTTCTAAATAGTAGTATTTCAGACTACATACTACTACAATAATGAGAAAGTGATTTTTTTCCCACTCCTATGGTAGGTAACAAGGGCAGATCATCTCTCTGGGCCTTGCTCTAGCAGGGCTTTAGCTTAATCTAACCAATATAAGTGATAAGGTAATATGTTGCTCTTAAGAAAGATGGTGTGTTTCATTTAGCTTCCATTATGATTTTCACTCGCCTTGAAAAAGGATCAAGGGCAAGGATATTTGAATCAAGTAATAGCATTAATTAAGTGTAATACAGAGTAGTCTGTTGCTGTACCACTATATCTGGAAAACAAGATTCAAAAAGAAGCTGAAGAGGAGTTGTTTCAGCTATAGGTAAGAAACTTTCCAGAGTTCAGGCGTTATCTTTCTGCTTTAGAAACACTATCAGAGCACAGTATGTTTCTGTACAAGTATGTTTTAAGAAAATGCTGACAATTACAAAATTCATCTCTAGATTTTAGCGAAAAACTTATGTACAAGAAGAGTGCATGTTTGTTTAATCAAACATTAGAATTTTGTGATTCCAGAGAACAGCATAAAAGAAACAAGCTGGATTGCCAAATAGGGATCAGGAATACATCAGTCCTGGCACCATTTGCAAGAGATAAAAAGAAGCCGCCCTTACTGGTTTTATCAAGTGTGAATTCCTAAATTGCTGCAACCCACTGTAAGAGAAGCCCTGCTACGCATCTAGAGACGCTTCAGCATCCTGCTGTGCTAGTCTGACATCTCTTGTGTGTCAAGAGCACTTATTTTTAGATGGGACAGTCGTTAGGGACAGAACGTATCTTAACTACTGTAAAGGAAGAAAGGAAGTAGTTCAGGGGCAGCAGAAGTGGATAGGGAGAAGCTCAGTATAGAGGCACAAAGATTCTGTTTCTGACCACAAGCCACAGCAGTTTAGGCTTGCCCTATTTTTCAGAGTGATTTTTGGCAGCAGCAGTCATGTCCTATTGGGCAATACCCTGTTTTCTAAAATGAGACTATGTTTTGCAAGCTGAGTCAGAGAGGGGAGAAATCAACTCCCCGATAATCCTCCTCTGCTGAGGACACATACAAGAACATTGAAACAGGACTAACCGGGATGAAGAAAAGTCCAACTGTGGAAAAGTTGTCTTGCTCTTTTTCACTGACAACCCCTGAAAATGTGATCAGAGTTACATAAAAAACTTCTGTATTGTAATATATGCAATGTAATGTATGATCTAAGTTTGAAGAGAACTCATGCAAATCCAAATATTTCCTCTGTATAGCTCTGAATTAAACCTTATAATGACTAAATTTAAGATCAGAAAAGATAATGGTTTCGCATATGAGAAAGGTATACTGAAAATCACTAGTCTTTGATTAAAATATTTACTGAAACTAAGTCTCTATTAGTTTTGTGGTTTCATACAGATTCTAGAGGAGAATGCTACATATTCACCTTCAAGAAAATTTTGAGTTCTTATTTTGACGACTGTCTTTTTACTGATAACCTACTGTGTATTGATCTGGATTTTCTTACCTCCATTAATGTGTAGTAGTAAAAAATCTTGTGCAGAGCAAGGCCAGAACCCATGACATCCAGCTCAATTCTGTATTTTAACTTTGTATCTAAACTGTTGCAACAGATGCAATTTACATAAGCTTTAAGTGATGAACAATGGGTTTTCAAACAAAATAAATTACATTTTTTGGAAATTTCTATGGGATATTGTTTTAGAAAATAATGTGACTCTAGGCATGATGACAATTTTCCCAATGCAATGCTTTTCCCAAAATGTTACATTAAAGTTGCAATTTGTTGTTTGCTTATTCAAAAACAAATAGCTGTTCAAGCTAAAACTGTTCAAGCACTTGCCTTTAGTAATGTACTTTTCCCTTCCATTAATTATACATTTTTAGGAAGTCAAGGGATGAAATAGAAAATAAAAGGTGAAGTATAAAAAAACCACCAAAACCAAACCAAAAAAATCAACCAATCAAACCCCCCCCACACACACCAAAAAAACACCCCAACATATTTGATTGTTGAAAATTTCTGTTGTTTTGTTTTGTTTATTGATCCAATTGGCACTGAAAGGAATTTAAAATTTGGAGTTTCACACAAAATGAAAACATGAAACTGCGACCAGCTCTGATCAAACATGCTTGGATGTTGAACCATTCCTGCATTACCACTTGAGTTCCAGTTTTGAAAACTGACCAACCTCTGTGCAGAAGCAGGTGATTCACTATAATCTTCATAAAGTTCAAGCTCTTGGAATTGTCCTCAATGCCCTGCTTTCCTGTCCTGGTAAAAGATGTAGTATCATACTGTTTCTTTCCTTGTCCAGACTGTCCATGTTTCAGGCACCTGCTAGTTTTACTCAGAGCTAAGAAATGCTAAGAAATTTTCACAGGCTCAGTTCTTTATCTCATTTGATCTCTAATGTTCTATGAACTAATCTTGCTCCTGCATACACAGATACTTCAGTGATGGGACAGTTGTCCTAGATTGCTCCCTGCTCCTGCAGTGTTCACCCACTGGCGTTCTGTCAGTCTGAGCTGCGTAATGAGACGAGACATGGAGGACAGCTGCTGCTCCTGAGTCATCTCAGTGCTCCGTACCTTCCTGTAACTCTGAGCTGAAACAATCATTATAAACTGGAAGCAAATTCTGAGCAAATACAGCAGGTATAATATTTTAAATTTTAAATGTTTGAAACACAAATTTTAAATATTTTTAACTGAAACACAAAAATCAGTGGAAGTACACATGCATACCTTGCATAGTGGTAAATTTATATCAAGAAGATTCTAAAGAGAATCTCTTACTACAATCACAAATGTGCTTAGTTTTTTCAGTATGAAGCCTGAGGTTTTATATAAATATACGGTAAAGCCTATTTTGTAAATTATTAGTTTAAACCAGGTTTTTGATATTATTTCATTATAAAGAACTATGAGTGCATATGCACCCATGCTTTCCTCCTATGTAAATATGCAAAAAGCCTTGCAATTTAAAGAACATAAAAGGGTTTGTCCTGCAAATTTAAAGTTATACTATTTGGATGTATTTTATTACATTTAGAAATGATGCCTTACAGTGTTTCAAAATGAATACAGTGGAATAAAGGGCCAATGCAATTTATTGTTATTGATAATGCTACTGTACCGTGGAGGAGGAGGTGTGGAGAAGACAATCCCTCTCTTACATTTCTGAATTCTGCCAGCAAAGGAGAGTACCAGAAGAAAGCATGTTTCACCCAAGCTAATGAGTGTTTGGGTCAAGAATATTTATCTTGATTCTCCTAGACCTTAGCTAAAGATGCTAAATATACACACACATAAATTTGTCCTGAAAATTTCGACCCAGATTTTGTGTAGGGGATTGCATGACTCTGAGTAACTGGGACCTGGAAGGCAACAGGTATAAACTGGTGCGACCACTAGATCAGAGGTGCATACTGTGCCATGAGCATAGTGTCAGGAGATACTCAGTAATGTGTAGCAGTAAGCTAAATATGTACCTCAGTGGTTTAGCTTTAATTTAGGAATGTAACAACAGCTCCATGTTTCTTCTGGCAAGATCTTTTAAATGAGCTATAAATACATCTGCTTTGATAAAATATTTTCCCAGTTGGCACCTGTCTTCACCTTAGGCTACTTTTCTCCTTTGAGAAGCAAGGAGGCAACTGTATTTGTGACTATTCTCACACTGATGCCTGCAGAGCCAAACTCTCTTCAAGTCAACGAGAAAAGCCTTAGGGGGAATTTTCCCCTAACCTCTGCCTTTTGCCTCAGTTTGCTGTTGATAGAAACTTCTTCTCAGCTTGGAAACTTTGCTGAATGAGTTTTGCAGCTTTTTGTAGTCTATGGCCACATTCAATACACAGTTGAAGGGAAAGACATAAGCTTCACTTGCATTTGGGAGAGCAAGGTGAGCCTCTGAGAAATTATCATGAAAAAGAATGAATGTGCTCAAGACAAGGAACAATTATTCATAAGAGTCTTTTAGGTAATTCTGAGAAAAGACTTGAATGTGTTCAATGTTTTCATTAAATTTTTTGGACTATCACCATTTCAGATACCCTTTAAAATCTACTTAAAATAGGGAAGTCCCTCACCCAATGAAACAAGAAAAATGGTTCTTTTTTGTCTTGGTCTAGCTTGAAGTCAGATTTGGGACATCTTGAATATATTCATAACTGAGATGTTTGAAGACAGATTTGGTTAGTTATCTAACTAGTTTGTTTAGGAAAGGCAATCAGAAATTAAGCACTACTATGCAATATTATTTCTGTGGGTACGTGTTCAGAGTGAAGACTTTGTTTGTTTTCTATTGGAAGAAACAAACCAAACCATCTCCAAGTAATATTAAGGGCCTGTTCAGCAAAGATGAGACTGAAGATATAGTATATATATATATAGAAGCCACTATTTTGCTATATTTGTCCTGTGCAGTTTCTTTATTTGAATTTGTTGTTTTGCTCAAGATGACTGTGTGTTTAAAATTTCAGCTGGCAAGCTGTCAGCCCTGCCTGCAGCATTATAACTGCGAATATCATGATATCTGTATACTTAAATTTTCAACCAAAATATTTGTTTAACAACTTCTGTGAAGAAATAAATTTATGAAAAAAGCCCACTTTTTCATATACACTGTGGAAAAAAAAAAGTTGATGTAGTTCAAATCAACATATATTTACATTGACTATAAGATGTTTTGTTAAACTAAATGCTCAACTCATTTTGTGGGAGAGACTTTCTTTGAGTTATCTCCACGAGAAGTTACTTAGAATATCTTACAGCATTTCACTCTGATGTGATTTAATATAGTATAAGTGGATTTTAACAAAATTTTCCGAAGCATAAACATAGTTGAATTACAAAAAGCTGTCTATACAACAGCATTTGTTAAATGCTATTTAAAAAAATTACCAAATGTGCCAACAGAAGTACACACTGAACATTCCCTGGAAATCCTAGACTGTTCATGTCATCTTGCAAAATGATGGCAAAGACAAAATTAAGGAAATTGGAGGATTTGAGGAAGTGCTTGTATAATGAATATAAGCAGAAACTTTTGAAAAGAGGTTTTGGAACAGGCTTTCCTCTCTTTTTGTTTGTTTCCTCTTTCTTTGGCATGCCTGTACCAAAATCACAGAATCTCAGAATATTTTGGGTTGAAAGGGCCCCCCAAGGATCATAGAGTTCAGCTCCTGGCCATGCACAGCACCATCCCCAAGGGTCACACCCTGTGCCTGAGAGCAGTGTCCAAATGCTTCTTGAACTCTGTCGGGCTGGTGCTGCGACCACTGCCCTGGGGAGCCTGTTCCAGTGCCCAACCACCCTCTGGGTGAGGGACCTTTTCCTGATATCCAGTCTAAACCTCCCTTGACTCAGCTTCATGCCATATGAATGACATGAAGAATACAGTCTTTCCCAGTGGTCACAGTGGAGTTTTCCATAAGATCACTACAAGACTTTTCTAGCCCTTCTTATTTTTCTATTCCTGTCATGGAAGGAATGGAGGGACTAATTTTTAATATCTCCAGGTGTGCCATGTCTCTCCTCCAAAAGTTTTCACTAACCAAAACATGGCATGCACATGCATTAGTGTCTGTGCTTAGTTTCCCTGACTCATGTTTTTTGTAGCTGAGATTAGAAGTAACTTATTGTATTCACTAAAGTGCATCCACCAAACCATGGCTGAGGCTGGAAGCTGCATCTTCAGCTCTTCAGAACAGGTGACATACAAGGGCCTCACCAGAGCAGCCAACAATGCCTCTTAGGATGTGCAGTCTCTGGCTGATGCTGCTGACTTCCACACAGTTCTGTTCTTTCCCAGCAGCTCCAGATGGCCCAGCCACCAGTTGGGATTCCATGAGCCAGCACAAAAATACTTTCTGCCATGGTTGCAGGTTTACAGGTGTGAGTGTTGGGGAATGTCAGGCTTAGGAGTGCCTCAGTTCCCAAGAGACATTTGCTGTCTGCAGAAATCCCTCCATTTCTTGCAGCCCTCCTGAGGCAGGAGCCACTTGATGAGGCCACATCTGTTGCTGTAGGCATGACCGTGTTTTGGCTACAGTGTGGTTGGTTGTGTTCAGGTGACACAAGAGGAGACGGACTCGTGTCGAACACTGCATTCACCTTGGTTTCTTGCTTCGGTGAGTGCCCACTGGAGAAAATTTGATCATTTAAAAAGCCATAAAGCAGTGCTGTAAAGGCAAGGAAGGCTGTTTTCCATATATTTTTCTGCTTTTACTCATAACTGAAAAATTTGTGTACTTTATATTACAATATAATAAAGCAGTAAAAATTCAGCTAGTTAATTCACACCTTCCTTTCCTTGAGCCCTTCTATGATCCATTTTTCTTAACAGTCCATGAGCAACACTCTCTAGGTAAAGCTACACTGTTCAAGAAAATGTTCTTTCTGGTCATACTTTAAGTGCTTTGTAAACAGAACTTGTCTGAATAAATGGAGCTGTATGTGTTGTCCCCACACCCAGAGTTACTGTTCTTTTTCATGTCACTGTTTACTCTGTCATGATTTTAAAGAGGTGCCTCCTGTGCATTGCTCATGTATTTCATTAAAGTCTGAATTAGACTAAACTGTTTAAGTCAATAATATTGTACCACATCCAGTGGTCTCTCATTAGGCTGAATAACACTGCTTTTTACTACCCCATCTTTTGCTTCTCTTTCTCTCTTCTTGATGTTTAACCCCTTTATCACCCTGTATATATAATTAGTTAACAGCAGTCATCTGATAAACAAGAGTGCATAGAGTCCTTGGATTCTAATTTTATAAGAATGTCCTAAGCAGTTTGTAATTTTACCACAAAATCTCAATTATGAATTATTAAAAATGAAACATTGAGAAATGTCTCGGTATTTTAGGTACGATAATTTATTTTCCCACTGCATCCTTTTTCTAGGTTTATTTAGTTGTTGGACCTCTCACAAGACCATCAGAAAACTGCAGGTTGTGTTCTCGACTGTGTGGTGTTATCATACTTATAACTATATCTGCAATTTTCCAGTCTGCTGAAAGAATGAGCAAGGCAGAAATAAAATACTCTGACAGCTCACAACGCATCTCAGTCATTGGGGAGATAGCTGTTAATAGTCTTGGTGGATAATAGGCTTGATGGATCCATTAAATAAAGCACATAGTCCCAAAGCTCATCACAGGGAGTAGGTGATAATGAACACAACCGGCAGATATGTAAACTCAATTACCTGCTACTAGTTGTGTGCAACATATTCCTCGTTAAGCCAGAAAATAAGAAGTGTTGTCAATCTGAGATATTCTGCAGCTTTATGGACTAGCCGTAGTCTGATTCTTGGGATTTCATTAATGCATTATATTTCAAATGTATTATCTTCCAAACATTAATTTTATTCTTCATCTATAGCCATATTTTATCATGCATTGAAGGGACATTAAAGCTTATCTCTGTAGCGCTGTGTAAAAAGTTTGTAAGTCGTTTTATTCTAGAATGCTACTCATTAAAGTGAATCTGGTATTTTCCTTTCTTCCTCAGGAAGGAACCCCAGAAGGCATGTGCGACTTGGTATTTTTTATATTAGACTTATGTTAAATAGAGGAAACAGATCTTTCTTGGCTGAAAATATCTTTCTCTCCCTCCCTCAAAAAAAAATATTCAAACAAAAGAGTTCTATCTATATATCTCTATATCCACTTGCAGTCAAAATTAACCCTTCTTTCCATGTCAGCGGTTTCAGATGGCAGACAGCAACTGCTTAGTGTGGTGATTATTTTGCCTCATTGTGCTGGTGTTTCTTGGCTGGCCCATAGGCATAGCCTTGTGTGCCCTCCATGGATTCCTTTCTCCTCTCACAGCTTTAATAGGACCTGATGAATTAAGCAAAGTGTTGCTGAAGGGCGCATGTCTGGGGAGGCAGCATGCTCAGAACGCGTGCAAGGGCAAGCTCCTGTGCTGGCAATGGAGACAGTTCTGCATCAGGCCAGCTTTGAACTGTAGGCTGTTGGATATCATGGTTTACTCTGTTAATACCCGCTTTTCAGGTCTAAACAACCTTTTCTCAGTTTCAACTGTGCAAGTTTCTCTTGAGGATGTCACAGAAACCTTAACAATCCAGAGGGTTGTCTCCTAAAATACACAGTGGAAGCTATTGTTTTGAAAATGAGTAATGATACCTTGTACTTGGAGAAGGTAGCTTACTTGGAAAAGGTTGATATATATGCATTTCTCAGGTTTTGAACCTAGTGTCAAAACCTAATTAGTTGGAAAAGATTTTAAACAGGAGGATAGAGCAGCCGAGGTTATATTGAGGAGATAGACTTGAATGTAAGTAAGAATGAGGTTATAGGGCTGATGAGATGCTGTTGAAAGACTTAGAGGAAAACAGTGCACCCAGGAATGATACATGTCTCCAGCATGGTTGTGGAAACCTGTTATTCCTGTTACGGTAATATTGGTAAAAGTAAAGACACCAGCTTTTCTGGGGAAAAAGCATTATGGTGGCATACAATGTCACTTCCAAATTTCAGCTTCCTTTTTTTAATCTCACTGAAACCTTTGTGCAAAGACAATTCAGTGAATGTGTATCATGCTTGCAAAGTCAAGAACCCGAATTCAGGAATGTTTCTCTTACAGTTACAGATTAAGTAGAAGTTAAATGACTGCATATGTTTTCTTCAGCTGGGGTTTTGGTATCACTCTGAGTACTACAGGGACATGCTATGGGGTGTGATGCTTTCAAATCTATTCCAGAGCTTTTCATATGTGAAAATTAATGTATCATCTTGTTCTGCAGGACCCTTGGAAGACTCTGTGGTAAAGAAAGTTACAGCAAAATGCCTGAGGACACCAGAGTCCGCCTTCTCCAGCCTGCAGTTTAGAGAACCATCTCCAAGGCCAGTTTACAGAGTTTATGTAATGCAGTTACTTGTTAAGTACTGAAGCGAAGGATAGAGAAACAATCCCCAATAGCTCTCATTACCTCTCTTTGAGGGTGCACCTAATCATTAGGGTATAGTGAAAGATTCAATCCTATGTATAGCTATCCCTAATTACTCTTGTAATAGCCTCTGCCTAGAATTGCCTTGAACTTGTTTCTGAGAGGTAGTGATACATATTTCTACCTCAGTATGAAGACAAAAGGATTACATATTTATGAATAACCTACTGCAATTAAAAAGCCATTGAAAAATAAAGTTGGCCATAACTGATGCATTTTTGAGACCTAAGAATGTGGTTCCAGGCTGTGAATCCAGGCTGGCAAAAAAGACCATCTAAGCTTTGAAGATGAATGGTATTTCAGAAATACCCTTGTCCTCATTTAGCCTCAACCTTCAAGCATCATCTTATGCTGAATTGGGTGATGATACACAGGAGAAATTTAATATTTTAGAGGATAGGATCAGAAAAAACACAGTGCTGACTGAGGTGATTCACTGAGAGTTTTTTTGCTGAATCTGTTCTCTGAAACATTTAACTTCCCCTGTGTATTAACATGGGAGCTGTGAATTCTGCTAAGGCAGAACAGGCAGATAAAACTTAGACATTAAACATTCATCTACCACTCATGTTAATATAAAAGGTGGAAATATGAGGTTTAGATTGGGCACAGTAAGTGTTTTTGATATTAAAAATAATAGAAATAAATGCACCCAAACTCAAACCCTAAACTTAGTATGTGTTTCATGTGATTGACTCCCTGTAGGTCAGCTTCTAAGTGCTGGAATGAAAGTATATTTTTTGTTTAACTTACATAGCACGGACAGAATGACTTGGATATTTTCTCTTTTCTCCCTATTTTATAGCTCCACAGTAATGAAACGAAATTGAGAAAAACTTCTGAAAAATCAGATTTTTTTGTTGAAAGCTGATTTTGAAGTGTCAGTATGTGGTTACTTTTTGTTCTGCATAGAAATGCACTTTCTAGAAATCAGTGTTGTAATTAGATTACCTTCTCAATCATAAATGTTAGTGTGTGACTTCCAACAGTGATTGTACTGGCTGGTAAAACAGAGCCACTAAAATGGAGCCTTCAATGTACAAACATCTTCCAGTTACTGCTCAAGCCTAGCAGGAATGTTCTGGAAGTACTGGAGCATGAGCTGGTTGGCTCTTCATGTCCCTTCTGTTACACATCCAGTTACACATCCACAGGGTACCAGCGTGTCAAGGTTGTGTCTGTGGTTCTGAGTCCCAGGAGGATTTGTGAGAAGTACGCTGGGAATTAGAATGTTGAGGGATCCCTATGATCACCTCTTTAATTTGCTCTTCACTCCCCATCTCTCTAAAATTAAAAATTAGTAGGCGATTGCTCAAATTCTTTTGGATTGCAATGAGTTTTGGAGCCCACCAATCAAGCCAGATGTGGATGTCGGTCAGAATAGCCTCCATTATTTTCTTTTTCCTTTCACTCTTATTTTGCTATCCATATTTATTGTCTTTAACTCTTTCCTCCATTTTTTCCTATTTTTCCTAGGTTTTTGTTTAGTTCATTGTAATTTGCATACTCTTTTTCTTTCCTGTAAGATTTTTNTGTATAACTTATTTATGAATGATACTGTAATAACAAATTCTGTACACTATAAAACATATAAAAAGACAAAATTAGAAAGTGAATGAAATAAAGATGAAACAAACATAATTTAAGAAATATTTTTTTTATTTTATCTATTAATGGTACAAAGTATATTTTCCTCCTGCACCCCAGTGGAGTCTCTTGT
>VYZQ01050225.1:4371-16798 GCA_013400655.1 Mystacornis crossleyi
GGGCCTGTTTAGTCTAGAGAAGACTGAGAGGGGATCTGATTAATGTATATAAATATCTCAAACATGGATGTCAAGGGGATGGTATCAGACTCTTTTTGGTGGTGCCCAGGGACAGAAAGGGAAGCAATTGCTATGAACTAAAACACAAGAGGTTCCACCTCAATATGAGGAAGAACATCTTTACACTGAGTGTGGCAGAGCCCTGGGACAGGCTGCCCAGGGAGCTTGTGAAGCTTCCCTCTCTGGAGACATTCAAAACTCACCTGGATGAGTTCCTGTGTAACCTGCTCTAGGTGAGAGGGTGTGGGACTCCATGATCTCCAGAGGTCCCTTCCAACCTGTAATTCTGTGGTAAGGGAACACAAGGCAGTTTCTGGGGACTCGAAGTCACTTCAATACTTGTCTCTGACACAGGCCTCTGGTGTGAACACCAGCAAGCAGCCACTGTTTGCACAGAGTCTTATGCCCCAAAAGCTACACTGTTGAGCCTAAAGCCCTCTGCATGGGCTGACCTGCTCTGCCTGCGAGGAGCTGGGCTGGTGGAACAAACCCTCAGGCAGGACACAGAGAACCAGACCCACAGCCCAGGTGAACGGTGATAAAGAGAGGTTGTGGACTTGGACCCCACTGATCACAAACCACTTCTGTCCCTTGTTAATTCATACACAAAATGACTACACAGAGACATTGACTGGGAAAATGTCAGGTGCTGTGCAATGGTCAGGATCTGGAGGTCAGGAACTGAAAGATCTCCAGGTACTGGGACTGAAGCAGGGATAGGTCTTTACCGCTGTGGCGCACAGAGTAGCTGAATGGACCTACCTGTGGTACCTGTGAGTCGTGGCAGGAGTTTCGTGGTGCAGGAGTTTGGTTGCTGTGGCGGCTCCCTTTCTATTTTTCAGGGATTGGAGTCCTATCTCCAAAACCACTCCAGTGTGCCAAGTGGAGATACTATTACAGGCTTATGTCATCATGGACAACATCTGAATGCTGATTATTAATAAATGCATGAAAACTCACACCTGAAATCAAACTAAATGGGGGAAAAAATCATTCTTTGCAACTGTACAGTGATACCTTGGTCCCTCAATTCTGGAGCGTTTATTACCTTCTCATTTCTTCTCACCTCTTCCTCACCCCTGTTAAACCATGACTTTGCTCCTAATTCCTCTTTCTTCCTTACCATCATAATTTAGTCTCATCACCTCTCTTTGTCATTTTGGTTTCATGCTTTGTGTCTCTTGCTCAGAGAGCTGCATCTCTTACCTACTGCCTACTGCATATCTTACATGATGGTACTTGAGAGCACTGTTGACTGCACTTCACTTCTCTTTCTCCTTCTCTCAGATCTGTTTGGAAAAATGTCTTTTTGTATTCTCCCCAACAGCTGTTCTTTCCTCCAGCAAGTATTATATTACAATTGTATGTATTCTTAATAATAAACTATGTAAGTGTGTACTGCACCCTAACATAGCTGAGAGGCACTGCAGGATGAATAAGAAGCTGAGAAGATGCTCAAACACAATAAAGAATCCACTGCAGTGGACAGAGCAAGATAGTGCAAAACAAAGACATTTTATACCCTTGCAAACAAAAGGCTCCAGCTTTGCCAGTTTGTTACTATGATATAGACTAAAACAGTAAAAGTTAAATTTAGGAAAACATTTATTTAGTTTTCATGTTAGTTAATCAGATAATTATGTTAGTCATAATTTTCCAGAAATCCTACAATGCTTTTTGCCTCCAGGTGATTGACATTTTGCTAACTCATTGTTATTTCCTTCTCCAACTTCTTGTGTCGTAGTACATGACATTTAGAACAGCTTGGTGAGACATGTGAAGCTGCTTTTCAGCCACTTTGTTATGTTTGAACTCCCAGCCTTGTATTAATTTCACTCTTCATGATTAAGTAAATACCTCTTATGAGAGAAAAATTAACTAAAGCAAAGATATAATTGTTTTTCTTCATGGGGTTATTCAATTAAAATACTCCATTTCTCCTCATTTAAACTGGAAAGGAAATACATTCCAGGCAGAATTCTGACTGAGCTGAAAATTTTATATGTTAGGCAGTTATAATGGGTCTAATTGTGTAGTTTAATTATTAGATTATAAAGGAGACTACACAGTGGGTATTTTGTTAGATGAAGGCGGTGTCATCTGTCTGCCCAAGGTCTTTTTGATGAAAACTGTAGGCTTTAAAAATACTTTGGTTTTTCTGGTATATATAATTTTTCAAGGCTGGACATCTACTAAACCCACTAATTATATACAATAATAATCACAAATACCCAGACATTACTTGTGTATATGAATAATCAAACTCCTAAACATGCCATCAGCTCCCTAGTAAGGACAGCAAACATCCTACTTACAAGGCAGGAGATCCAAATACCCATTGCATCATTTTGCCCTTTGCTATACCTCTCATACTTCCCCAAGTTACCAGAGGAGCTGCTGCAGGGCTGTGCATGGTCAAACGGTACTAACAAGCATTCCTGAATAAAAACTGTCTCTGGATCAGGAACGCTTGCTGTGCTGGTACTTCTCTTCCTACAGGCACCCATCCGATCGAGCCAGTTTACCAGTGTATTCAGAAGCTAATGGAGGGTCAGAAATATCCCATAAACATGTGAAAGGATAACTCAGAGGGTATTTTGGGGTGATGCATGTTGACGTTTCTTTTGTATCACAAGCATGTTGCGGTGCGGTTTTTCTGTGANAAGTAGGGGGTTTTTGTTTTATTTTTGTATGACTCAGTTGCTCAGTAAATAAACAGCTCTTCCTTTGAGGTTCATTTTTTCCTTGATGGCATTCTGCTGCCCAGAGATTTTTAACCATTCAGTTTTGCTGTCCTAGAGAATGCATTTTTATTCTCACGTTTCTTTCAGGTGTTAGCCACATAAAATTTATAAGGATTTTGGGGTAGCCTAAATTTAGTCATTTTAAACCCTGTTACCGCTCTCCAATTTTTACCATTCTGAACTTTCCATCTTTTATAGGATTGCTGTATTCTCACAGACCTGATACTGTGAGATGCTGAGGAGCTCCAGAAAAGCTGAAAACGTTGCTATTAATAATACCCTTATTTCTAATGAATAAAATTCTAAACTGTCTTGATATATGTGACTCTATGTCCACTAATGAAATATGAAGGTATGTATATATTCATTTTATGGGTTTTTCTTGAAAAGAGACCAGTCTTCTGCTGACTCTGAATAGATTTTCATTCGAGCAGCACAAATACAGTCAAAGATAATTTCTTCTTAATTAAAGGCAGCACATAATATTGATTTAATAAAAATTTAACATTACCTAATGACAGCTAGGTATTATGTTCAGAGCAGAAAGACTGACATTTTATTGTAATCAATATGTATTTTATTAAAATCAATGTGCTACACGAACTATTCTACAGAGCCTTAATAATGTCTAGTCTGCCACTGCAGAAAAGGAGAGTTTGTCATCTGGAGTTAAGATTGCTTGACAGAAGAATTGCCACATGTACAATACACAAGTCTCAATTTTTCTTAGGGGCCAGTGAAGGTGATCATTATCATTATAAGTGGCAGGTGTTTAACCCCAGCTAATTTCAGTAGCCAAGAGGAATACAGACCTGGAAAGAACCAAAGTAATACCATGGCCAGTATTTGCCCAACAACTTTAAATTCAGCTCTGCTTAAACCTGTGCGTGGCAGGAGGAGGTTTCCATCCAGGACAGCCCTCAGTCCTTGTGGAAGCCCACTCTGGCATACTGCCCCAAAACATGACAAAGAGCTGCATCTTTTACAGGACTCATCTTTCACTGATCACAGTCTAGACCACTCTAACATCGATGTTTTCTTTAGCAGTCCCCTAAATTACCCCAGGGCTTTGGTAAAAAGAGATGCTAATCTCTTCCACTTCTTTATTGCTTTCTTTAACCTATCTCATAATTACTTTAAAGAGCATTTCTTATCCTAAAAGCTAATGGGCAAATGCCCCAAATATGCTTTGGTGATTCATTTTATTTATTTAATTTTGTCCAGTTCTATTCAGAGAGAAAAGGAGTGAAAGCTGGCAGTCCTGTTAACCAGTGCTAGACCTGTCTCCTTCCAGCATTCTCATTCAGTTCTCTTCATCCTGTGCACAGCAACGAGAGACAAGCAGAGTACTGCAACTTTGAGAGATCCCTTATTTTATACCATGCACACAGTGCATACAGGAGTACCAAGCTCTTTCATCTGGTTCCACAGGGGAAGACAAGAATTGCTTCCATTTCTTCCATTGTATTTCAGCAGTCTTGACAGAATTGGTGGCATGAGACAGTGGCCATCACCCACTCTTTCTTGCCTAGCATATCTGCAGTGAAGCTTTTAAGAAACGGAAGAAAGAGTTGAGATGTTGCAGGGGGAAATCATACAGCTCACATGGTTTAGGGATGGTTGTAGACAAGGTCTGAGTGAATAGAAAATTTCAGTATATATTGTCCAGAGTCACGAAATTCAGTGTGTGAATCCCTGGCAGAGGCTTTCATTCTGTTCCTTTCAAATGGGTTTTGTTTGATCATTTGGGTATGCACAAAGGGGAGGGTGGATGAAACTTGCTGTCATTAGGAGAGTGCTGCAGAAAAAGCTTTTCTCACAGCTCTAGGTGAAGCTATGGGCACACCACTTGGTTTACAGGCTCTTCTCCCAGTTTTAGCAGAGTTTATATTCATCAGCCCATGATTCACCTTGAAGGCTTACTTCTAATTACTCGACAGAGAAATAAGCAGCATTAGTGCCTGCCATGATCATGAAACTCAGTGAGAATTGATTTGAGTCTGCTTATCTCCACCAAAGAGAATTGAATAGTACAGAATATTCTGAACAGGGCTATACAAAATGCTGAGCTGAAAGCATCAGTACAAATTAAGGAACAGCTGAAAGGTTTTTCCAATTTCAACTAATATTTATGACCAAAAAAAGATCAAGATAAAATAACACCAGCAGTAAATTATAACTAGAATTGTGTCCCAGATTACCTATTAAAAAAAAAAAAAAAAAAAAAAAANCACTCAACATTGCTCTGGGTCTGAAGCCTGCCCATCCATATGCATTTTATGCCTAACTAACCCATAGCCTTTCAAATTTTGAAAAGAACAGGAAAAATCAGGATTGGACCTGGGAAGTAAGATTACGTCCATTATTTCCACTTCTATACACTGTGGTGTGTGGTTCATCTGAGCTTAAAATATCCACTGGTACACATGTCTTGTAAAGAACATATTTACTCTTTAGAATAATTACTTTCTGATTCTGGTCTTTGAAATCCAATTACATATCTTGGTTTCTAAACAAGTATTTGTCATGCATTCTAAAGAAAAGTGGGGGAAAACAAGTTTAGGCACAACAAAAACAGAACTCTGAAAAAAATATATAATCAGTATAAATTTGCTTTCCAGAAGGAATGTCAGAGGACACAGCCAAAAGTTTATTATGCAAGAGTTAGAAAATGAGTAGCATGGGAAAGCATTTAACCTAATTATGGTTTTCTTATTATTTTATTGGCACTATCAGATTTTCATGGCTGAGCCAGCACAACTGCTGTAGCCTTGCCTGCAGTCATTACTCAATGTTATCTTTTATTTATACCAAATTATAAATGTGTTCGTGGCACTCTGCAAATAAACAAGGGATGCAGCCTGTGCTTCTTGGCTAAATTTTATCAGTGCTGTATTGTATACACTGATTAGATGGCACTCTCTTCAAGGTCTGCTGAGGTCTCCTCAGGCCCACAGAGCCAGTCATAAATCTGTGCTCATGAGACACAATAAATTGTGCTTCTTCTATTGCTGAACCTTATCTGGTTGCACATCTTATCACTGAGGAGCTGCTCAGCTTGTCAGCAGTTCAGCTTTGTAAGCTTGTGAGGCAGCTCTTTGTGCTTTCCACACTGAGAGTCAAACTGCAGCCGGCCTCCTGGTCCAGGCTTTCCTAGGCTGGAGTAGCCAGCTGCTCAGCAGCCAGGAGAGCTGCGGTGCTGTCTCTAACCCAAGCGCTGACCACTGTCAGGCCCAATCAATCTGTCTCTCTCCTCCAGGTCAGCAAGTAGAGAATTCCTCCACATAAACTGTAAGCTGCAACTGGAATGATTAAAAGTGCCCCCATGAGCCCTCTGATTCACGGAACATGTTCTAGGAGAAGTCATATCATCGATACCTGAACTCCGCTTGTGCATCCAGCATCATCCAGGATTTCAGGCTAAGCTAAAGGGATGGTAAGGGATGGTAAGAGACATTGTATGTGATGGGATATGATTTACTGAACTCAGCATTTATGGCTGGTTTGCTTAGCAACACACCCCTGGAGGGCTCCATATATTACTTTTTATAAAAATACTGGGTTTACTGCATATCCAGAAACAAAGGATTTATGGCAGAGTATGTCAAATAATAGAAATAAAAAGTAAAGCACATTTTTATGTGGTTTTGGGGAACAAAAGGGGAAAACTTAGTATAACATGAACGTAACACTTTGTACATTACAGACATCATGTATTCGTGAAAAAAAAAAGTGCAAATCAACTCATGTTAAAATAAAATTCTCCATTTTATAAGTAATTAATACACATAATTTACTATATATTGTTTCCCCGTCCTTTCTAAGAATTCCAGAAGGAATTCTATCCATAGAATTATACTTAATTCTATGGATAGAATTAAAGTTACTTAGGTAAGTTTAGGTGAGACATAGGCATCCCACCATCACTGGCCTTTTAATATTTCTCTATAGTTGTTGGAGGGAAGGAAGGAAGGACTGCTCCATGACTGTGTGAGAGATTTTTCTCTGTTTAGGGTGGAATTGCTTTCTAGAGATTGAGTAATATCTCCATGTTGATGATAGAGAAGTACTGGATAATTGACTTAAACAGGATTTCTAATTTCTAATTTGACATAGTTGGATCACATATAATCTGGCTTTTGGAGACTGAGACTCTGCATAATAAATGATATATAAAAAAACAAATGTCTCATAGAACTCAGACATGTGGTTGTTAAAAATTGGAAAAAAGTACGCATAGAAAGCATAAAGGAATGGAATAAATATGGATAAACCATCCATTAACTAATCAAAATCTGTGAAACACATCTTAATCCTATTATAAAGTCCAGTCATTTCAACAGAGCAGGAACTTTTGGAGTCTTATTTTTGTGACTTTGGACTATCATTCCAGTGGAAGACAGGCATCAAAGTAGTATTTTCCAGGTTTAAGTCTAAATACTCTATGATGTTAAAGAAGGAAGCAATTATTGCTTTAGGATCCAGGCCCTGACTAAGAAAAGGAGTTAAGTAAATCCTTACATTTCAGGTCAGTATCATCAGACACCTTGAACTTTTTGAACTTAAGGATACTTTTCTATGTACAAGTGTCCCAAAATGTGGCCCTGTTACTTTTCACCCCAGTTCTTCATATGAGAGAAAAAGAAAATTAAAAAAGGAAACTAAAGTTTAACCTAAATCAGCATTTCTAGTAGGGTGCATAATATATTTGGAGGAGATGGGGGAGATTCTATTTCTATTAATAGAAAATATTCCCTGCTACTAGATACACCCAAGATATATATTGATTTTCAGCACATTCACTTGAGACTAATCTCAATTTCAAATTCTAATAAAGCCAGATCAACACTTCCCCCGTTGAACACATATAGCCTGGCAAGCCCAAATGAAAAGCCAAAGTGAGTGTTTTGACTGGGAAAAGGTCTTGCATAAAAAAAAACATTCCACCCTCTTTTTCTTTATTTTACATGGATACTGAATAAACAACTTCTGATAATATAAGGTAATGAACTGCAAACTTGCCAAACTCCAATTATTAATCTGATATTCAGATATTTATTTCATTCCTTGTAAGAATCCTGCACTATCAGCTCTGAATAATTGCACTTTCTGGGAGGTTTCCATGCTAGCCCCCAGTTAAATGCTCATTCTTTAATACACAGTACTGCTGCAGTGCCGTGAGGAAACAAGCACATCTTGTACACATTCAATAACTGTCAGATGAGTGAAAGCAAAAAAAGCATTGAGTTATATCTAATGAATGTGATACTGGCAAAGGCATCCTATTTTCAATATTCGGGTACATTGTTCAGTCTATTTATTTAATAAAACAAGAAACTCAGAATTAAAACAAAGAAATTTGCTACAAAGATTTTAGACTCTATTTCTCATAATTAGGATACAACTTTTGTGCTAACGTAGCAATATACTGTGGTTTCACAATTACTTTATTCTCCTAGAAATCAGCAATGTTTCTCAGTATTGCTCAGGAAGGGTTATAATGCACTCTCTCCTCTCTCTTACAACTGTTTTCCCCACAACCCCACTTTCTCATCTGCCACATGGGTAACTTTGGCTCAAAAAATGCTTTTGCAGCAATCATATAAAAATTAATAATTTTCCCATTCTGATCCCCTGTGTGTCATAACCAGTGAAAAGAAAGGGGGAAAGGTAAGATGGCACCATCCTGTTTGGTGTAGGACTATGACATGATACCCTAGATAGCTGTGAAAATACGACAGACATATCAGCTCACAAGAGAGAGCTTCCATGGTGAAACCACTTGCTTAGGAAGCTCTGTACTTCCCAAAGGCTGTAGATGTTTTTAGTGTATGAAAATTGAATATTTCAGTAACTTTCCTACATTTCTATTTTTGAAGTATTTGAAATCCGACACATAAGGAAAGCTTTACCATCCAAACATTAACACTTGTTCACATATTATGAAATGGATTATGACCAGAGTTTCTAAATACAGGGGACATAAAGCATGGGGAACAGCAAGGCAATATTTGCCCATTTAAATCAAACCCCATCTCTACCAGATATTTTGTCACATTTCTTCTTTTCCACATTTTTCCTGGTTCTGGCGTGCGCCCATTGTCACTACCACCACACATCAGAAGAGCTGGTGCTGTGCTGGGGATGAGCCCGCTGACAGCGTGTCACAGTCATGGCTGCACACAACTGTGTCCCTGCTCTCTTGCATCCTCTCTTCTGGTTTTGACTGGAAATCCTATCTAGGACCTAAGAGAAAAATATTTTTTTCTGTTCAGAGTTTATTGAAATTTAGGAATCTGAAAAACTGGCATTTTAAGGGGAGGACTATGACAAATATAAGTGAGAACACTAGAATAAAATACCAAGCTTTGCACTGCTTAAAATGTATGAGCCATTCACCTGTGTCACTGCAGGGGCTTTTGAGATGCAAACAGAAAGTTCTGATTTTCTCCTGCAGCAGACAATAGTCCACCTGCATAATACATGCTACTTAAAGTCATTACACAACCTGGGGTGTGCAGTAAATAAGTAATAAAAAATCTTGCACTGCTTTTTGCCATATAACTGCCTGCAATATAATTTATCCCTCAAGCAAAATGAAACAATCACCTACAAATCTACTCAGCTACTATGAATAATTGAAATGACCGCAAAGTCTATAGTTCAGACCCATCCTAACATTTTCATAGAGGAAAGTAAAAAGTTTTAAGTGCCTGCATTGTATAAAATCAATGAAATTTTCTGTTCCATTTCTATACATAGGTGATTTTGAAACTTATTTCCAGTTGGCTTACATTATGGGAATTGGTTTTTATTTGACCGGGTGTTATTCCATAATCTTTAATATTATTGTAAAGACTGAGAACAGGAGAAACAAAATTAGTAAAGCCAAGTCAAACAACCTGCTCTCCAGGTTGATACACTAGATATAACTTGAAGACCTCATCCTTGATTAGCAGGACTATTTATCAAAACATTTCTCCTCTTAGAAATCCAAAGAGACTCCTACAAAATGCCATTTGGGTGTACTTCAAACAGAGTCACTGCTGAGAGATGCTTTCAACAAGTGGAGATTTATCCCATTATTACCTTACAAANTGGGAATTGGTTTTTATTTGACCGGGTGTTATTCCATAATCTTTAATATTATTGTAAAGACAGTTTCTAAAAGGCTGAGAACAGGAGCAACAAAATTAGTAAAGCCAAGTCAAACAACCTGCTCTCCAGGATGATACACTAGATATAACTTGATGACCTCATCCTTGATTAGCAGGACTATTTATCAAAACATTTCTCCTCTTAGGAATCCAAAGAGACTCCTACAAAAAGCCATTTGGGTGTACTTCAAACAGAGGCACTGCTGAGAGATGCTTCCAACAAGTGGAGATTTATCCCATTATTACCTTACAAATGGTAATTAACATAATTTTTATGTTGCATTTTTTTTTATTCGAAGGGAAATCCATTTCATGTTGTAAACTTTGTCATATTTTACAGTACCTATTTACTTATGCAATCTGTTCCACTATTAGCTAGGTTTTATGAGCATTATGATGAGCACATTATATTCATCGCACTTAATAAAGTCTATCTCCTACCCGTTATCATATCGCCAATTTTTGCTCTGGTACAACAAAGGGTGAAAATATGAGGGAGATAAAATCAATGTCCCAGTTCTTCAGGTGTGGATAACATGTAAACCTTGGCTGACCGGCTCTGTGCTTGACTTAAAGGATGGCCTGCCCAGCTCTGGACAGGTGTGGGTACTGTGCCAATACCAGGGCTGGCCAGGTGATCTACTGTCCAGCTGTGGAAAGTGTGTCAACCAGCAGACCAGCTGCGACCAGCATTGCAGGGCCTGCTTGTAACAGAGGTGACTGCCCCAGCGCAGGGACCTGGCGAGCTCTAACACTTCAGGACCTTTCCTTTCCCTGGTTTCCCCGAGGTACGTGTTGTATGTCCAGTGAATATATCAATGGGACTTGCAGAGTCACGATGGTTGCTCAGCCCAGATCTACCATGCTTAGCATCTACTTTACTGTCTTTGTTTTGTGTGCATGCAGAAGGTAGTCAGGGATCTGAGGCTGGTGCACTTTTAATGTCTAGGAGCACATTTCTGCAGGAAGAATAATTTTCTAACTATTTGAGACTAGCTTCTTATCTCTTCTGCTGTTTGAATGGTGCAAAAGGCTGTATGCCAAGAAGCAGTGCAACCATATGGTTTGCCTTACCACGGAAATGTCAGCCAGGAAGACTTTGAGGATACTCATGCCTACTGCCTAAGCACTCATGGAGTCTGTGTTGGCAGGAAAGGACAAACGTCACTGTCTGCATGCTTGTACCCAGGCATGACCGAACTGGCCGCTGGGGACTGCAGTACCCTGTCTGACTCTGAGCTGGAAGTATTCTTGATACATCTGTAGAGCAGCTCTGCACTGCCCTTGGCTGATGAACAGGATAAAAAATCACAAAGGCCTTATTCAAGAAATATGCAGGCCTTCCTTACAGGTCTGAGAGATCCTGAGTTTTGGGATCCCATCATGATAACATGAAATGCAGAACTTAGTTTCTTCGCACTGTGGGGAAGAATGTACCTCCTCATAGCAGGAGCACCCAGAGCAACAGGGGCCTGTGCAGGGTCATAAGAAAAGCCCACAATTCCCTTATTCTGCTCTGTCCCAGAAGTAACCCATGCCCAGAGTGTGAGGAAGCACAGTTCTTTGCAGTCAGGTAAGTTTTATATTATAACAAAGGTAAGAAACATTTCAAGCTCATTCAACCAAAGGGCCTGACTCCTGACCCCTTTGTAATTCGACCAATTCCCATCTGTGTTCTCACAGTGGTTGGGATCCAGCAAGGCAGGATCCATTCAAGAAGGCAATGTGGGTGCATAAGTGTAGTTACTTCAATGGCTAGGAACACTTCCTGCATACCAAAGAGACCCTAAAACAGGAAAGCTTTCACTGCCAGAAGTTAAAGTGCCTTTAATATTTATTATACAGTTAATATGCCTCTTCAGAAAATCCTTTGAGGGAAATAACAAAGATCAATAGAGGCCTGATGAATCCTAAATGGAGAAACTAAAAGAAGTATTTATATTTCTGTCTATGTATCTCCTAGAGATGACAGCAAATCTGCAGGCATATTACAGCAACGGCCAAGGGTATTCTGCAGAATTAAGGAAAGGAGAAGACATTTTCAAACACAAGAACAAAGACTGTGCCCTACTAAAATGTTAATTAACATGCCAAGCATCAAACCACACATCTGCCCTTCCAGAAACAATGTGCTCATGGAAACAATGAACAAAATACTAGGTTATTTATCAAAATACTGTGCATAAAATTCACCAAGAACATGATATCTTTAAGAAAATATCAACCATCTACTGCAGGAAAAAGAATGACCCATATCTCTTTCACTGTGCTAACACTAAGTTGAGTTTATTTCTTTGGAGCACATTTAATTAGGGAAAAGAATGAGAAAAAGAATGAGAAAACCCTTAGGAAATGATCAAGTTGTTAATAAAATTTTTGGATGCATTGTGTTATTACAACCCCTTGAAGAGTCAAAAACTCAGCTTCTTTATTTACATGTAGAAAAAGGCCTACTGTTTGACAGCC